>JAEUWS010000392.1:0-47081 GCA_018524945.1 Podaxis sp. C-F-92630
CGCATAGACTATACCCCTCGGGTCAGCACAGTAATGAGCAGCACCTAATAGGACATTTTCGGTAGTTACAATCTCTGTTCCTCCATCCTGAAAACCAGTGCAATTCTATGTTTTTCAAATCGCATATTCATAGAAATGACAATATTTTATCTTGGGTTATTCACTAAGGAACGGGTGACGGGCTTCGGGCTACGCGTGGACAACGTTGATAACGTAGTTTTTACGAGTAGGATTAATTTCGCTTCGTTTCGAGTTTCATACATAAACAGTCCAACGTTTTGTAGAGTAAACCATAGTAATCGTCTCTGTTTCGCACATTCTCTTAGGTACTACCTCGGATCTTCTTATTGTCTACTGTATATAAAACTTGTCTGCGAAATACTATACCCACCTTTTGGTCGAACTCGTAGTTCCGAGACTCTAAGTTCGTTCCTTCGTCACTCGTTCTATTCCACTCCAGTCCTTCCCTACTTGGTTTCTCACCAACTCCCGCCCTTCCTTTCTCTCTCATCTCACCTTGCTATCGTGACTTTCGACCCCTCGAGGACTCGTTACCGGCAATACACCTCAAATCCTACTCTCTTCTTCGCAAGCTCCTGACCATCCCAGTGACCATTAATTCCGATGCCTCAAAAGAGTATTACTTCGGCTTTACCAGTAGTACTATCTGAGAGTAATACTTTTACTTTGCCAACTATCTGATTCAGGTATTCTGTCGGACTTCACGGGTACCATCGATCTTATATTGTATGTGGAAATCACCTTGCCAAATGCCGTAGATAACTTGTTGCGACAGCATCAAGTAGGGTGTGTTATTGCAAATAGCGGTATGTTAGCGGTACCGGAGGATTGACCTTGGCGGGACCCAGCAACACTTTGAGGCACCTAGCGGTACCGGGTCCTTACCCATACGGGTACGGCAAGTTCTGTAGGCCGATCGGGTCCTAAAGTCTGAAGGTTTCCAGGACTTCCCCTCGCCTACTACCCACTCTCTTGACAGTCCGGAATATTCAAGGTTCTTTGTCCGAAGGTGAAAGCTTACCTTGACAGGTACAAAAGCCCTGCGTTACCTAAATTCGACACCTTCACATCTAGCATTATCAGGCAGGGCGGCGTTGTTTTGGATCTTGTTTCATCCTTGACTGGGATCAGTGCGACCATTACTTGCGCCATCCATCCATTCCATGAGAAAATATTGTCAGAGATAGCATCAGCTCAATACCGAATTATTTACATCAACGACATCAGTTAGACGTTTGGCACGCCAAGGACGAGCTAAGCCGATCGAAGTTTAAGTGTTGACCGGGTCCCCTTCCATCCATCCAACGTTTCAAGGCGAAACATAATCCAATATGTGAATAATGGGCTTAGTGGGTGACGCCTTCGTGTAGCTCGGGGCAGTTTGTCCTGATAATGCCTCCTGAGAATAGAGACGGAGCACATCATCTGCCTTGCATAGCAGCGATTATCTCTGCTGATTTGAGCTCACGGCCTGCTAACATATAGACGACACGTAGTTCCTGAGCGAGAGAAATAGTTATTTCAGACAGCAAACGGCCGCACCACCTCCAAGCAAGGGTGTGGCGGCCCAGCAAGGAATGGGTACATACCTCAAAGCTGTGCTGAGCGAATTCAGGTTTAGTAGTTATGCTTTGCAATTCGTCTGTTGGTGGATGCCGATGTCCTTTCTTATACGCGTAGTACCGTAGTTCCTAGAGAATTGTCAGCAAAATTGTTCGAAAGGCGCGCAGGTTATGGGTCTACGTACCTCTGGACTAAACCAAGTATATGGCTCTGAACAACAAATTGTATGAAACGTCTCACTCCCGACCTTCTCACACTTAAAATCCTGGCTTGAAGGGAGGCTGGCAGGGTCCTTCTTCCGCGAACCCGAGAATTGAGACGATGGAGTGGATTCCTTCGGCCGATCAGCCAAGATTGGATCATATTCAGATATAGGCTTAAAGAGAGGAGGTAGTCCGAGTAATTCTCGTTCCTTGTCCCCTGTCGGGACTTGCGGGACTGGCTGAGGCGGTCGACCTGTTGTCATATATGCTTGGATGTAATCATCTATCCGCACTTCCTATTAGCGTGGGTGGGGTTGGTAAGAGCGGAGGTTGGTGTATGTTAATGTTTACAGTACCTCGAAGCTTTTCCCGTGGTCAACAAGCGCTGGGGCTATGGACATGTAAGATAGTTGCGTCGTCATCTTGGGCAACGACGGACAAACAAGGACGCCATGAGCAATCACCAACGCGCTGGATCAGTTGTTATGTAAGCACTATCTGTCCCGTTTTGGTTGCATTCCCCCTATCCTGGTCCGGCTACTTACAAAGTGAGCCAAACTAATCTTATCATTCGATCCCGGCGCAAACTATATCTGGACTTGCGATCGGCTGGCTTGTCTGCGCAATCCACATGCACATACATACACGTTACCGGTCTGACCACCAAGGTTTCTCAACTGGATTTGAAAGCCCTAAGCCTTGTTTCAGAAGAACTACCAGCCGCGTGGCAAAGAGCCCTTATCTTTTGCGAGTTTTCCGCCTGAGTCTATCATTCTCCAAGCCACGCAATCCAAGTGTTCGAGCTTCGAACGTTTTCCCTAGTCTTCCGGACGACCCAAGAGTTACCAGTCAAATGCACTGAGAAAGACATCTTCCGTTCCGCAATCAACTATCACGGGAACATCACCAACATACTTGTAGCCTCGCAGAGGGAATTTGTAATACCCATCAAGACCTTGCAGGTGTTCTCAGAAATAAAATAATACACCAGCCTTGATTCTGTAATTAGATACGTTTTTGATTGATTCAGTCAGGCTTAGGGTTGCATGACCTCACTCAAGAACTCGCTACGGACAAGAGGAATAAAATTATCAGAGATCTGCAGGGACTCCTTGGAAGTCTATAATTTACCTATATGAATTTTATAATTATGGTGATCCCCTAATAGCTACGGGGATTCCGTATAGTCGACTGGGGATGCGCCACAAGATCGTTGAATTACCCGTCCTGGCATAGGGTACACATGATGGTACCACTAAACGGTTAACGCCCAGTACCACAAATATTCCTTACATAACACCGGATTGGTATTCCCTATGTCTCCACGATCTTTATCCTTAGAATTACAACCCGAGAGTCCTTGTGTAAACTTGTTTCGATTATTAATAGCAACACATCACAATAAATGTACAACAAATAATTATTCTGCCTCGCTCATCAACAAATGCGGATTCAAGTCCAGCATCTCTCAAGGAACAAAAACTGGAGAGGATCTGAAACCCCTAGCCTTTTCAGAGCTCATCAGGGGGCAGCGCATCATAGGTGGGGCAGAGTTCATCCCAGGCAGCTATTACCAAGATTAGTAACTGACTAGTGAACTGAACGAGAAGATCGTACGGGGATGAGTTTGGGTTGCAATCGAAGCAACATCTTCCGCAAATACAATGGCTAGCCCACTTTAAGAGGACGTATAAGTATCAGCCCAGTTAGTTAGGTCGAAACTACTCACATTTCCAAATGCCAATCGATGTGGCTACAGGGAGATTAATACAATCAGAGCGGCTATATTAGACATCGTAAGCGGTAGGCGCACCAATGGAAGATCCAAGGCCCAGGATTGTCAGTCGTAAAGCGAATAGTCACATTATCGCTCGTGCTTGATCCAAGGCTGACGACGTCTCGGCGGACAGGATTGACAAAATTGGTGCTAGAGTTTCCGGCGCTTCTTATGACATCGAATACATGCTGTTAACGGGTCAAAATTGTGGTTTTTCGCAAAAGCCCAGAAGACACGTACACCATGCAAGTGGAAGGGGTGCTAAAGAAGGGTACATCAGTATGTTAGATGGTAATCCCTGCGGGTTATCGGGCATCTCGGGTAAGTCGGCCTTCTCGGCCATGGTCTATTTTTAGTTCTGCTATATTCGCTATCATATCGAACTTTATCAAGAACTGTATAGTGGCCCGTGCGCAGTAGTATATATGAGTAGTCATGTACAAGTTGATACCTTGTCGCGTTGCACTCTAATACTACGCCCCTTATCCGGAACTTCTCCCTGCCACTTCAGACTCGGTGAAGCAAGCGTTCTATTCTAACACAACGCGACCCAGCAACAGAACCGCCATGTCCCAGAACACCATTGAAGACATCGCGGGACCTGCATTCGCGAACGCCAGGACTCTTACCGATGCAGCCCCAACACACCCAGCTTTCGCACAGCTGATCAATTGGATCATCGCCATCCTGACCGCGCTCTTAGCTGGACTAGATGTTGTAGTCCACGCCATATCTGAGGAGATTGAGGATCTCAAGGCTCGTCAGCCCTTGTTTAACTCCTCGTCCACCAGTCCCCCTCCCTCGACAGCTGCTGCCACCGCCAGCACCTCAACTCCCAAGGCCCGCACCCCAGCACCCCACAATCGCAAGTGTGCCAAGTGCCACGCCCGCGGTCACGACGCCATCGAGTGCCGCACCGCCAACCCTTCCGCCATGAGAAAACGGGTAGCCCGGAACAACCGGGTCGCCAAAGCAGTTAAGGCCCAGCGCGCCAACATCGCGACCACTCCCTGGGTCCCTACAGCACAACCGGCACCACCACCCCCGCTTTATCATTACGGATATCCCTATCCGCCTCCACCGACCCCTATCGAGTTCGCTGCCATGGCAGCGGACTCGACCGAGCTTCGTAGGTGGGCTGCCCAATCTGCGAGAGACAAGCGCCGTCGTCGGGCCCCTTCACAATCGAGTGAGGGCCCCATCCAAGTCTAGTCCGGCGCGCACGCTCTCTAGTCCCTCGGGATTAGGGGGTTGTGTTAGATGGTAATCCCTGCGGGTTTTCGGGCATCTCGGGTAAGTCGGCCTTCTCGGCCATGGTCTATTTTTAGTTCAGCTATATTCGTATCTACATCGAACTTTATCATGAACTGTATAGTGGCCCATGCGCAGTAGTATATATGAGTAGTCATGTACAAGTTGATACCTTGTCGCGTTGCACTCTAATACTACGCCCCTTATCCAGAACTTCTCCCTGCCACTTCAGACTCGGTGAAGCAAGCGTTCTATTCTAACACAGTACTGGGATAAACAGGCGTTGGAACATACTTACAGGGCTCCCAACAGTACCTCCAGGTATCGTTACCTCAATCACAGAGTTCCGAGGAATAACATAGACACTGCCAGGAGGCAAGAGTTCAGTCGGATCTCTTGCGCCACTGAGGATTTGTAAGAGAACAGGAGCGGTGGGAGGGACGAATGGACTGCCGTTGACAAAAAACGTCGTCCCATTGAAAGTGATATCAAGCTGAAGATTGACGTCGGCAGCTCCGATTTGGGGAGTTCCAGGTGCACCAGGATTCTCCAGAGGATGGAGGTTCGTCTCCACCAGAGGCTTGCTGCTGGGCGATTGCGTGGTTGTGGGATCGGCCACAGGCGCACCCTGGTAACGCAAGATGGCAGAGTTGACACCATTGTCGAAGTCACCGGGACCAAAATTAGGGAGCGCACGAATCCAGTAGTTAGCCGCCGGCTGGTTGGCATTGAGGACGAAGGAGTAGCGTTGACCAGCGAAGATTTGAATCGAGTCCACTTCGAGAGGGGTGACATTGACACCGTCAACTTCGATGATAGTCTTTCAAGAAGTACGGTTAGCGGGGAACGGCGGTGTGGTCTACAAATACCACTGACCATGACATGTCCGTCGATAGAAAAGGTAAAGTTCGGGTCACAGGAAATAGATACAAGACGGAACCTATACCTCTTTCCGGCTTCAACAGAAATTACCGCCAGAGGAGATGTTGGGCCTTGAGGGTATCTTCCGAGACCGTTGATGAGTGTCGCATCTTCAGTTGGTACGAGTCCGGCAGACTTTGCCGGTACATGGTACCTTTGAATTCATGAGCACTAAACCAGGGACAGAAGGCCCAGATACATACCAGTCGGCAAGGGTAATCACGGTGTCATCTAGACATCAGGGTAAATCATTGTTCTCAGAGACAGGGTATCTTGACGAACCGTTGTCCACGTCATATCTATAGATAGTTATAATTCAGCCTCGGCATAAAGACGGGGCAACAGATCAAACTCACAAGGAAGCGTGGGGATCATTAGGGTCATAGATGATGATAGCCCCACGAAGGCCGTCGCAGTATTGCGTTGCTGATATATGTATATTAGAATTTGATCTTGCGCTAGAAATAATACTCACAGTAATGGGAATGGTACCAGAACGTTCCCGCTTGATCTGGGACGTTGAACTCGTACAAGAAAGAGTTCCCTGGTGCGATAGGACATTGTGTAACACCGACAGGTCCGTCGGCCCAGCTCGAGCCAGCCTGAAAGAGGCCATGCCAGTGCTGAAGACACGGTCAAATGTACCGAAGGCAAAGTACAAAATTAAGTAGCTCACGATGCTCGTGCTCCTCAACATTGTAGTATCTGTCAACTCGTTGATCACATTGAGTTGAAAGTGATCACCCTATTACAAGGCGTGTCAATGGCGAGAGGAATGGTCCATGAGAAGCGTATGCTGACCTTGGTTCCAGTTATCAGAGGACCTGGCATGGAAAAGCCGGTCGCTGTTCCCGCCAAAACCGTACTGCAAGAGGTCAGAGAAGAGGGGGATAGCATGATGGAAGTAGACCCACGAGCGATTGAAGCCATCGGGGGCGATGATTCGGTTGCCAATGTGCAAATCGGCAACGGGTCCAATGCCCGCCAACGCGACAGCTACGAGTGACTGCAAGAGGATGAAACGCTTCATGGATGAGGCACGTTTATCGAGTTTAATGGTTTGTCGGCTTTGCTCTCCTACTTATACTCCCCAAGTATCGTCTTTTCGTTCCCTCTGCCGAGATACCGGGGATACCTCACCGTCTCTGTCGCAACAAAGCAACCAGAAAGGAGCAAATGTCATGGAGGATTGAAAAGCTTCAGGGCGACCGTGGGTTCGCCGACCCCCTACGAATGCCTTAAAAGTGCGGCATCGGCTGCCTTTTACTGAGGAACACCGTAATATCAACGGATTTAAGAGGATACATGGGGTTTGAGCTGACGGTATCATTCGCAAATGTGAGAATACTGAAGTTGTCCCCGAAAGCGTAGCTGTCATCTAATTCTTACCTGAGATGAAACGCGAAGGTGAAGACGAACACAAGTGGAGACTTACGTACGAAAGTTATTGCCTCTTTAACGGCATGTGGGATGTTAAATCACGCAAGGACTGCGCGCCGATGATCGTGTGTGCGCAGTGGCAGTACCTAGATTGAAACAAACGGAGAAAGACGACGCGCTGGAATATTATAAGTATCTGAAGGAACTGAGATGGTCGATACGAGAATCCCCTGGCATTTTCAATGTTTTCGAAGTTCTCTTTCACCTTCGCGATCTTTGTCATTGCGGCAGCTGCTGCTGTGAGTATTTTCCTAGCAATCCAGCTGTGACATTACTCAGTCTCCGCGACAGACTCCCCCTGTATTCACCCAGAAGAAGGTGCTCCATACCCTGATAAAGGAACCGCCTTTCATCGCGGAGACGACTACAACAATTACCTGGACGTAGGTTATCTTGCGTCTGCACCTAGTCCGGCTCTTGAACTGAGAAAACAAAACACCAATAGGCAAAGCCCCAGCGTGACTACATCGCAGACTCCCTTACCGGTTCCAAGTTCCGGGTGAAATTTCACCTTGTAGCCACATGTTTGCACTCGTATAGTGATAAAGAATCTTATATGTTGGGAAATATGTCGCAGAAATGAAGAGCCAATGGGGAACTCACAGGAACATGAGAGTTTCGGTCCCGGACGGCTTGTTTAGTTTGTCGAGCGCGGAGGCTGTGATAAGTAGTGTCCCGGATCCGCAAGGAGACATGATGCTCTCACGAGCCGTGATAGGGTTTACTGAGCCGGCAAACGAGGATCATTGTCGAGTGTTGGACGAAAAGATTTGTTTCTGTCTCAAACCCCCACCGCTGCTAACGGCATTGCGACTCTTGGGAAGAGAGCGGATGATCATCCTCACCTCAAGGTGTTAGTCGATTCGGCTCGATTTCACCCATGCTAAGTGACAGCTATCTTGAGTCAGCTACCTGACATGATAGCGACGCCAGAGTCAGAGTGCTCAGACCAGTGAAAAGTCGGCGGCTGACCAAGCACTCAGGGGCGCACGGAGTTACGTCACGAAGCTGGAATTCGGTGGCACGTTCGCACAGCTTCTGTGATGTGATATCCTAATCACTCTCAGGTACACAGTAGATCTACAATGTAGTGTAAGCAAGCATCTATCTCCCTGGTCTTATCCCTATGCGTAGCCCGTCCACCGTTCCAATCACTTCCACACATCTCAGATAGACGAAACACACGTGTCGTACACTCAAAACAATACATACGCAATGCTCGCCGCATTTTCTAAGTTCCTCTGCTGGCGTCTCCAACACAAATTCCGAGCACCTCGGCTCCATGGGGAAGATTCTTTGACTCGGAAACATTGGTGCAATTGCCGCTTGTGCGGCTACATCATGCGGGAGTTGGAAGACCGCAATTATCGAAACCACCCAAATGGTTTGGCCCTCGAACGTACTCTAGAGCTCATCAAGACGGTAAAGTCTCAGTTTATTCATAGCCCTGACCAATTCACAAAAAGGATAGTCGTACGCAGTCTCTGGAGTCAAAATGACTGGGAAAAGGTCAGCTGAAATGATAGCCCTATTGAACTCGTTCCTCAGAATTCAAATGAATGCCGTGGCAGTAGCGTCTTACACACTGTTTGTTCTCAGCCGTCCCAAAACCGACTCTAAGGGGCCACTGCCAGCAATCGAAGGACGTTCTGCCTTCTAGCTTTTGTTTAGTCCCTCCCGCGTTTACCTCATAGCGATAACTTCGACCTGAGTATCATAAATGAATAGGCTAGCGTGGAGTATTAAGTCAGAATACCCCAGATTAACCAAATCAAGGAAAGGAATGGTTTGAGGCTGGGCCTTAGACCCATGGTACTTCCCTGAATGAACTGGTGTTTATGGACGTGCTTCACAGGATTCTTGTCCTCCTCCAGGGGAATTGACTTCAGAAAAATCGATTAAACTCCTGTGGTGTCTCTGCCAATGAAGACTGAGTGAGCTTCATCCTCAAACACATGTTTTGCCCGAAGTCGAGAAGTTCGGGTCCGACGCCATTCGAGATGTCACATAAGGGACAGAAGTCATGTCAATGCCGCTCATATTGTTATTTCCAGTCTAACACTCTGTAGATGAGGAGTCAGTACGGTTGATGCGGGTTTTGCGTGGTGGATGACACAACCCGGGGAAAGGAGGAAGTGCTTGAGGTAGCAACTTGGGTATAAAATGCTTCTCTGTTTAGCGGTGGGGTCTTCAGCTCGAACAGAGTCTCTTCGCATTGCTTCAAATCCTCATCGAACTCAAAGATGTTCAAAGTTGTACGTTGAACATCGATCATCGTGTTGGACGTCGAAGGTCTAACCCTCTGATCAGGCTTTCTTGGCCAGCCTTTTGGCTGTCGCTCTGGCGCAAAATATCCCGGCGCCCACTTGCTACCCGGGGGGCACTCGCCCTGCCACAGACTGCATCCCGTTCATCAACGACTTCTGCAGCGATGTTGCTAAGAATCAGGTAATATTTATCGGTGATGGTCACCGCTCCACTACCCTCCGCTCACCGATCGATCCGCAGTTCCGCCCCGGTGATTCTGGAAGCCGCTGCTTCAATTTGCCTAACGGCAATAGGTGTAAGTTTTGCTGAAGTTGCATTTACCCCAGTCGTTCACTTTAGCATCATCAGGTGACTTCATCGCGTTCAATAGCAGGAATTTCTTTGTTGCGCCGTCCGAGATCAACTGCCGCAGGGTTCTCGACAACACTGCCAGGAGATGCATCATGGTAAGGTAACGTTGCTAACCGTTCAGCGCTCTCAATCACTCAAACGATGGCTCTAGGGTGGTTATGGAAAGATTAGTCCGGGCAACTTCTATACCTTTACAGTTGACCCCAACGCCGGTCGCTGTGCTCCAAGCGTTCAGCCAGGATCCTAAGCTGACAGCCAGTCCTAATGTAGGGGAAGCGATTGAAACTCGACGAATTTGTGTAACGTTGTGCGAAAACCTAGTTCCTGTATCTACCGCGAGAATATACTTTGCGAACGAGTTGCCAGTAGACGCTCAAAGTAAAATCATTGGCCTCCGGGCAAAAGGGAGCTGAGAGTGACAACATTCCGTCTCGTCGATTGATAACCTATGTCAACGGTGACTGGGACAGTTGGGCACTGTGCGGAGAGAAGTGCTTTTGCTTTTGCTTTTTTTTTTTTTTTTCCTAACTCAAGCTCCTTCAACATTGGGAATAGGCTATTACCCATTGAAGTACCTAAATATAATATGTGAAGATACACTATCGTGTTTATAAAACAGACTAAAATGCATATAGATTTGTTACCCAATAATAGAATATGTATTAAAAGGTCACCATTTCTATGCACGTAGATTATTTGGTTTTTCCATAGCATACAGAATATTGTCAAGATTGAAGCATTTCATGTATTGTGGATCAATGAGGAAGAATAAGGCCAGTAAAAGCAGCTCAGTGCTGGCCACTACGATTGCTAGAGCGATGAAGAACGGTTGACTCGTCGCCAACGCCAGCTTTTCTTCCCGTCCCGTGGCATTAGCAATGAATGTGTTGAAGTTAGGAAGTGAGATAGTGCCATAGCCAGGGCGAGTGCCGTTGCAGCCATCCAGAAATGCTTTGGTAGCGGAACGAAAAAAACGGTTCATGTTGTTACGGATAACAGAACCGGAAGGGGTCTAAGGGTCGAGTCGCATGGGTCGTCTTCTTCGCAGAAGAAAAGGAGCCGGGATATAGAGTTGAACATTTTTGAGCTAACACCGCTAGGGGAGTCGGGAAAGAAGTAGATGATCGACGCGAGGGCGTCGGATAAGATGTATTGCACTGTTGGGCTGGATTCAAAATTACCAACTTTATCGGACTTGACAGGGACAGCGGTGAGGGTGCCATCGGCCAGTGTCACATCTGCAGTGAGAAAGTTGAGACGAGAATTGCAGATGAGAGCTGTGGCGGTTTTAGGGATCGGGGGAAAAATGAATGGTTGTGTTTGAAGGTCTGTCGTCGGGAGATCACTGAGATCAATATCAGGTGTTTGTCGTTGTGTCGAATTAGTTGAATCGAAGGATACGAGGAGCCAGCCTGTGTCGAATGATGATGTAGGCCACGGTGACATACGCGATGTACCTGCACGAGGCAGTAAGCACAGGCACAGCCGAAGAATTAAGGGAAGCAGGCACCTTGGCTTCCATCAAGAATATCGGAGACATCGCAAACAAATGTACGATTATCCACAGCCCAGAACACCATATTTTCGCTGGTCAAATTTTTAAAGATCGGCTTATTCCAGGAACAGGTGAAGTCAAAAGAAAGGGCATCGCTCTGGTATCTAAGCCAGTCAAATTTTTCCCCAGGTTTTGCGATAGGCCACGGGATCAAGGTGTTACTAGACGAGTTGTGACCAAAGGTGACTTTCTCGAACACTTCAAGACGCAGGATAGTGTTTGCCCTTGAGGTTGTCACCGTAAAGTCTGCAGCAGACGTGTTGAATACAGGGAGTGTGACATTGGCGAGAGTGATCTGGATCGGGGCGCTCACGAATGTATTAACGACGGAAATTGTACTTGGACCGAGGCCGCCTACCGCCATAAGTAACAGCCAGACGGCCATGGAAACCCTATATCGGCGGGTAGCAGCTTGACAGATGAGGTGGCGTACTTGAGTGATAAGCCCGGTGGTGAGTCGTGACACCCTGTCGGTCGTACTCGATTGCAGGCGTCCAGTCTGGCGATATAAAGCAAACCATTCTGAGCTGAACACCTGTAGGATGGCGTCTTTGACCACCATCGTCGCTAGGGCATGCCAAATAATGGAGATGATGGTGAAACCTCCTTTCGCTTCATCGAATGTCGTGCGGGGTGAAATAGAAAGGATAAGGGGCCCCAACAAAGAGCGCCCTGCGAGAGTGAGAAAGCCGATAACGAAGGCAACGAGGCGAAGGAGAAATTCTTTGGGAGAATAAGGATCGACTTGGTGGGTTCGGGATATCGATGCGGATGCGTAGCACATCGTGGGCTTGTGGAGGGGGTGACCAGCACGTCAGCAAAGTCGGGCCGTCGCATTTCCACTCATCCGTCGGTGTAAGTAGGACCAGAGGTTGTCACGAAGAACAAGGAGAGATGAAATAATGCAGTCTTGGCCGTTTGATCATGGACGAAAACTTTGTTCTGAAAATGGTCGCATTCTATCAAACACTACTTACCCCCCGGTGCACTCGGAGCTGGTCTATGTCCTCGTCCCGGACCTTTTCCCCTACAACAGCACCCTAAATTACAGTATCTGGACATTCTCTGCCCGGATGTGGAGTGACTAGACCCAGCCGTAAAACGGAAAAAAAGTTTTTCTGAGAAAGGGACGATATTTATGGCACGAGCGTGTGAATAGAATATCCCCGAAAGGCAGGTGGGCGTTTGTTGAGATTTTGGACAAGTTGATCTTGCCTCTGCCCTCATTGTCCGAGTTATCCTCGTCGCCGCCGCCGCCGCCGCCATCCACAACTTCCAAAGCGCAACATTCTGCCGCACAAAATCCCTTTCCTGCCGCGAGGGGTGTCCGGCTTGCTACGGGATTGCTACATACCACAATTACACGCAGTGACCGCTAAAGGTTCATTAGGCCCTGTGACGCCTTGTCCTTGTATTCTCCCCAAGGCCACCGCATATCATGTCAGGTCTTAAGAACTCGCCATTCGGCAAACGACTGCGCGCTTCGCAGAAAGACTTGGAGGATACACCACGACGGACGCGCCAGCGAATTAATCCTATCTTCGGTGTCTCAACACCGTCCCTGGATTCCCGAGTACACACCAGCGATAGTAGCACTGGTCCGGACACCCCTGTGGACCTATCAATACCTGTGGTCCGATCCTCGAACCGCGAGTACGGCGATAGATTCGTCCCATCGCGCGATGTTGGAGACATGCGCACTAGCTATCACCTCATCGACGAGGCTGGGCCCTCGACACCGTCCAAGAACAGGATCATACCATCGGAATCTGACGCTCTCAAAGGTACGCTCTCTCCCGGATCCTAGATGCTCTTAGCCAACTATTCGTTCCAACTCAGAACAAGCCAACGCAATATTCAATTCTATCCTGCATTCCGAAGTCACTCCCCCCTCCCCAAGACGACCGCACTCCCCTACTCGGCCTATCCCTATCCCTTCCAACGGCCCACCATCTACACCTAAACGACGTCGTCTCTTCACCTATAATTCACCTTCCACATCTAACCCCAATACCCCTACCCGTCGCCTGGACACCCCGACAGATGAAGCCTACTCGATGAGTCCTGTTCGTGCCGAGAGCCGCCAACTTCTCGAAAGCCCACGGCGACAGCTTCGAAGTGTTTGCAAAACTCCATACCGAGTTTTGGACGCCCCAGAACTCGCGGACGACTTCTATCTAAATCTCGTTGACTGGTCGAGCACTAATGTACTCGGAGTAGGCTTGGGATCATGTGTGTATCTGTG
The DNA here is from genome assembly GCA_018524945.1 of Podaxis sp. C-F-92630. NCBI lineage: Eukaryota > Fungi > Basidiomycota > Agaricomycetes > Agaricales > Agaricaceae > Podaxis > Podaxis sp. C-F-92630. The sequence continues at coordinate 13,596 of JAEUWS010000392.1, forward strand.
GACAGCACATAACGCCCAGGTGTCCAAGCTTTGCGATCTTGCGGAATCTAACGATACAATTAGTTCTGTCTCTTGGGTACAAAAGGTAAGTTAGTTATTGTTCGGACGCTAAACAGTAATTGATCGTGCTGAACCACAAGGGTACAACTCTAGCCGTTGGCACACTTTCCGGGCGGCTACACATCTATGATGCGAGTACACTACAATTACAAAGAACCTATCAACATGCACATCAACAGCGGATAGGCGCTCTTGCATGGAACTCTTGGGTACTATCTTCGGGCTCACGAGACCGGATGGTACATCATCGAGACGTGCGCGATCCCTCGACACGACCGTTTAAGCGGTGTACTGGACACCGACAAGAAGTCTGCGGGCTCAAATGGAGTGGAGACGGCGGTGTCTCCTCGGCAACATTGGCAAGTGGTGGAAATGATAACAAAGTCTGTATATGGGATCTGCGTGGGTCGAGGAGAGGATCTGCTGCTGGTCGGCCTGCTGGTGTGACTCTTGGACCGGGTACAGGTGGCAATACGAGTAGTGGGGATGATGGACCTGGGGACACGCCATTGTGGAAATTTCACGAACATACTGCTGCGGTTAAGGCGCTTGCTTGGGATCCGCATGTCCCCGGATTGTTGGCAACGGGTGGTGGAACGCAAGATAAGCATATCCGGTTTTGGAACGTTAGTAATGGAACTATGTTGAGCGAACTTGATACCGGGTCGCAAGTATGTAAAATTTTACTTCACTGCGGCCATTATTGATCTGCGAAAACTAGGTCTGCAATCTTATTTGGTCACTAACATCACACGAACTCGTCTCAACACATGGCTTCTCCTCGACAACCGCACAAAACCAAATCTGCATATGGAAATACCCCAGTTTAAACATGGTTGCATCTTTGACAGGACATACGAACCGTGTTTTGTATCTCGCCATGAGTCCAGACGGGGAGACGATTGTGACTGGTGCCGGAGATGAGACGTTGAGGTTTTGGAACGCATTTCCATCCAAAAAGGAGCGAGAAAAGAGTGGAATGAGCGGAGGTGTTGGAAGCATTGTGGGGGAATGGGGATCAAAGGGACGAGAGAGTGCATTAGATTATGGACGGTTGATCCGGTAATGGCTATGCAACCATAGTCTCTTCGACACACCACGGACTCAAGCCATCAGTTTCTTTTCTCTTCCACGCACGCACAAACCACATGGCATTTCGCCCGATGTACAAAACCAGTGCTTTTTCTTCTATGGCCAAGTTTTTTGATATGCTGCTATGTTTATTGTTGTGTGTCGTCTGTCTTCTTTTTTTTCTATATGCTGTCTTTTCCCCTGTTCTCTCGATTTGTTGGGATATCATCGTATACCTTCGCTTTCCTCTTTTCTATGCATGTAATACGTTTTCCTCACTGTCTTTTCCCACAAAACGAACATGGTCAATCGTCAATGTCAATGTCTTATTTATGCAATATATTTATTTGTTTTCTGTGTCCGGGTCAAAGCGTTCATTTTTTCAATTATTATCACCAGGCCTCGTGTGTCCGCACACCCGCACACTTCTCTAGGCGAATCCGCCGACCCTGGACACTGACCACTGCCCAAGTTAGGCATCTCCGGTGAGTGGAAACATCTCTTCACTCCTCAAGCTTGCGGCTTGACCGGCAGCCTAGTGAAGAATTTCTTTTTGCATGGGAGATTGACTAACTCGACAGTATATAACCGCACACCTTACCATGGGGACCGCACATTCCTGATCATGCACTTATTCACAGCAAGCTTATTGTCTGTCGGCCGCTTCGTCCCTATTGCGGAAGGTCATTCTGTACTATCGAGATGCCTTTGGTTCACAGTCTTCGTCGGGCTCGCTGTAGCGTGTTGGTTCACGGCAAGAGCGCAAGACTTCAAAGGCCCCTGTCCTCTTAGCGGGCGCGTCAAGAAACACGAGCTTAACACCGAACCTTCGCTCACCTTTCGCATTGCGCGACTTCTCTTTTACCCATCAATTCCACCAGGCATCACGATCGACTATTTCACTGGGACACTCCGCGTCGTACTTTCATCCGATACGCTCAAACACGACACCCGTATATACAATTGGTTTTGGAACGTCTTCCGCAGAAGCCCCGATATCTGGCCTGCCATCCAGCATGTACACCTTGAATTCATGAAAGACCACCGAGACGAACGACGAGCGCACACGATACTTCGAGACATTCTCGCGTTGTTACATGAGTGTGATGTTGATATCACCACACTCCATATCTGCATCCCACAAGCCATCTGTTCAGTGGGTTCAGAATGGAGGTCTCTGAAGTTTCCTAGCCTGAGGGAGGTCATGTGGGAAGGACATCCAGGAGATATCTTGGCTCCGTGGGCCTATCTAGACACCAGGACGTCGTTGGGGGGTCTTGCGAAGCTCGTGGTCAAGTATTCACTTGCCGTACGGGACGTTGTGAAGATCCTGGAGCTTTGTCCGAAGTTGGTGGAGTTTGAGTTGGGGACCTTGATATTCGAGGTGGTGGATGAAGAAGATTTGGAGTCCGGATTGGCGGAACCGGTTCGGATGGATCGGTTAAGGAAGATGGTGTTGGGATGTGAGGGAGGCTATGCGCTGGAGAAGTTGTTTTATGGGTTGGAGGTGCCATCGTTGAAGGAGTTGCGGTTGAACCTGAAGTTCGATATGGCGATGCCGCCATGTGGGGTTAGTGGGCTTCGTTTGTCGGTCGAGAAGCTGGAGCAACTATCAATCATCACCGCAAGCGGATCTTGTAATGAGGAGGATTATCAAGCTTTGTTAGAGAGGAACAATGAGCTGCGGGGGAAATATGGGGGAAGACCATTCCAAGGCATTCGGACCGTGTTTTGAAGTGGTTACCTGTCATAATTGTAGACTCCTATATCTCAGCCCTTCCGCTTCCTTTCACGATACGTTCCTTTTGCGACCTTCATTCCTAAACTCATTTTTTCTATCATTCATCGCTCGCATTCGCTAGGGTTAATAAGATGATGAAACGAAACAACATGCCCTACTAATTCCGAAGGCTTCACGGCCTCTTACCAGACCCCGTCAGCCGCAGTGCAACAAAGAGTGATGAAACTCAGCCGAACGACCTGCACACGTAGTTAGCTCGAAGTTGTCCCTACAAAACATCGGGTTATCACCTTTACTTAAACATTTCCAAGAAACAGCTGCGTTCTCCGCACCCAAGCAAAACAACTTCTGAGGCCTCCAAATTGAATTCCTGTCGCGCTTTATGTTGAGAAGCAAAGCGAAAGATACGCATGGCTTCCTAATTCGGTTGTAAGGAAGGAATCTCAGAATGGGAACTATACTTGCCTTTGGCGGAAGTTCTAGGAGTTGATCATCTGTAGCGGAGGCCGACGAATGTCGTAAAAGGCGATCGTCGCTACAGTCCTGCTCGGGGCTGAGTAACCACGACATCATATGAAATATAATCTCACATGTTTACACAACCAGTGGAGAAACTCCATGAAAGGGACGGATGCTACCTCGGAAAGGTGGCAGAAATTGTACTGCCGAAGCTCGACCATGATTCTTGGGACGTCGTCCTCACCGGACAGAACGCAGGCTTTCCACACTATCCCAGAAACAAGCACTTGGGTCCTCTCGACCAAGGGCGTCCTATGTTGAACGCCCTGTGGGACCCAACTCAACGGGAGGGACGCTGTTCTACATGGCGCATCTAACGAATGTGTCAGTCAGATAGAGCTCTTTGCGGTGAATAGTCGAAGACCTTTTAACGGGCAATGCAAAGACACCAACATATTGTGCCAACTAAGGCACCGAATTGCAATTTCGCCTCGCGCTTTGACCTCTTGATGATAAAGGGGGCCAGAACGACCTGGATCTCGAAGAAAATCCTCGAACGACGCGTGATAGAATCGGATGGATTTCTCGTGGCCATGATCTGCATCGGGTATATCGAGAACCGAGTGTAACCCTTGAACTGCAGTATAGAAGGTTGCTCTACTGAGGCCTAGGATGTTAGAGATATCACAAGGTGTTGTGGCGTGCTTAGAGAAAGTCATGAGGCGGAAACTGATGACGATCATGGTTAGCGGAAGAACATGTGGAGGGATATCGGACAGGATCTGGCGGTAAAGAAGGTCGAGCGCTTGGAGAGGGTTGACAGTACCGGATGCCGATGCCGTTTTCACAAATTCGAGGCAAATGTCGAGCTGGGAAATTGGATTAGTGAATTCGGCACCAACGAATTTGAGGACCGTCCAAGGGAAAGCAAAGAGGCCAGATGATGCACTGGCTAGTTGAACAAGATTGTCCTCCGATGGCCACCGGTCGTCAACAGCATTACGGAAGCGGCGTCGAATATCGCTGAACCCATCACAAAGAAAACAATACACATCTTTCCGGCCTTCCGCATTGTTCACCGATAGCTCTTCATGATGGCAATGAATATGGAAGTCCTTCGAGAGCATCCGTTTAAGGTGCCATTCGGGTCGACTGCAGATCATCCAGACGAGTGGAGTGTTGTCTTTCGGTCTCGAGTGGTCGCTGATGAGCTTGATGAAAGTACATTGAGCCTCTTTGTCGCTGCATTCGTCTAGCCCGTCGAGTACGACAAGCAGGGACTGATTAAAAGACCTCTTGGTGCGTAGGACGTCAAAGGGTTCAACGATGAGTAACTTGAACTGGGAACCTAGATCCTTTTCGAGAATAGTGGGGTCATTGGCGAGGCGGTGAGTGATCAACCGCTTATAGTCGGGGAGTTGGACAGCAAACTGATAAACAAGGGAGGGGATGACGCATGAGGGATGATCGCGGTTGTTTGGCCGGGAAAAGAAGAAGGCAGCACCAAGCTGGTCATTCTCCTTGGCCCCTTCAGCAATCGTTTGCGCGATAGCAGATTTCCCAACACCCGCAGGTCCCAGGACCCAGAGCATATTATATTCCCGATTAAGGTCTCGAAGCCAGGCTGTGATCCTGCCCCGTATTGTCTTGCGAGTATTTGGATGACATCTCGGGGGTGGGAAGCGATCGGATGAATCGACTTCTGCACCAGGCGCCCTCCTCTCCCTGAGTAGATCCATTACTATCTTCTCGGTCTGCGGGTCAACGATTTGAATGTTCCCTTCGACATTGAATACCGTGGAGTCTTGGATGACGAAGTCATGGGCCTGGGTGAACAAGCCCGGGGCGGAAGTTGGCCCTGCGAGATACTTGAGTTCATTGTAACGCTGCTCGAGGGGATGGCCGACCTTCGGTTGGTAGGACCAGTTCATGAGAAGTATTATTGCTGCTCTCACGTGGAGAGATGACATGATCACTGTCTTTGGAGAGTGCATCGGGTCGGCTGCGCAAACCACTACCTAGTAGGTTCCTCAGCCCCCGCAGATGGCGTGAAATGGAGGATTTGAGCTCTCCGATGATGGACATGATGAGAGTTCATGAGAGAAGGAGAGAGGATTGTCATTAGATGTTATAGAACAAAATCTCCACGTGTTCTTTACAGCGCTGGCATGCCACCAGCGCTTACACGTCGCGCTCAACGCGCGCGTGAGTTGCAAATTTACACTAGGAAAACCGCGAAGCGAATGGGGGACAACGAGTGCGTTAGATACAACAATCCATTGGGTCACATTGCGTTAACATTTATCGGATCTGAGCGTGTATGCGCAAGTGAGACATCCAAGTTTATGTCGCTACATATTGACCATTATCTGCGGTGTCCAGCACGTGTATATATCACAAATGTGTTCCGGAAACAGGGGTTCCTGGACTTGAACTACTGTGTGATCGGTTATCCTCCAGTAGCTTCCAGTAGGAGAAACAAGTCTTGATCACCTCAGTCTGTCGGAACCTGCAATCTGCTGCTTTGCTTCCCTTCGCCGTCAGCACCACCCACACTATCGGCCTCAATGTTCGATAACGAGCTTCGATAACTTGACGCATCCCAGCTTCCCCTTGATAAATCGGCTCCCTGTGTAAGAGGGCGGAATGCACTTGAGCCAAGAAAGGAAAGGGGTTCGACTGTGCCGAGCATGTACATGATGGTCGCTGACAAGGCGGCTTCATCCATGACTTGCCTGGCCGCAGAAGATAGCGAGCTAGCAAATGAAGGGGCGAAAGAGCTGGCCGAGTTGCGTGGCGGGAGTGTGGGCTGAGTGGGAGAGGGTTCCCTTTCTTCATAACGAAGTTCAGGCTCCCGGGCCGGATCCAACGCCAGCGCTTGATCCGTGGTTTGACCTTGCATAATCGCAATCTTCGCTAATGCCTCAGAACCTCCTCTCCTTCTAATCTTGGGTGAATCTGCCTTAGTGGGCAGAGGCGGAGGGAACGATGGAAAGAGCGGTGTGTCCAATGCATTTAGGCCTTCGTTGATAAGTGTACGGGGCATTTCCGTGACATTCTTATACGATGTTGGTGCTAACGGGGCATAGGCCTTCCAGTCCTGCGTAATCGGAAGCGAAGTCAAAACGTCATTCACTTCACGCCATCTTGTAAGCCACACATTAATAGTCTCCTCAGCACCAACATTCACTTCCTCCTTCAGCCTCAACACCTCCCACAGTACAACCCACTCGTTTCTCACCTTCCCCCAAAACTCCATCTGGATGGCCGAGAGCTGGAGAATGAAGATTTTGAGGCCTTTGTGCAGCAGGGTGACATACATCGGGAGTTCAGCTGCGAGCTGGCCCCGGAGAGCGAGGTAGTTTGTGGAAGCTGCGAGAAGAGAGGATGGAGGTTTGCTTTTAGCGGAGACAGGCATGTTGATGAGATGGCAGTGGTGAGGTTCCAGTTCCTTCATCGCCCTGAGGAGTTTGAGGGGTTGTGTCATTATCATCAACAGGTGTGCGAGTTCTTTGACTACACGGTCGTTGATAATGGCCTCAAGGTCGATGCAGAGAGGCATAAGTTTGCGCTCAATGAGGTGGAAGAATGCATCGAAGGCGTCAGAGCTTTGGTCTGCGGATAGACCAATGACCTTTGCGAAGTCGAGGGTCCAGGTATGCAGGGTGACCGTGGTATTACTTGTCGTGCGCGCCCACTCGACGATACCTCTCGCGAATTTCTGCACAAATTGTTCAATTGCCTGGAGTTCTCTTTCGAGATGTCTGATGAGCATGGCCTCTTCGGTCTCATCCTTGGGATCAGTGCTCTTCATCGACGCGCCGCCCACGGTCAGGGATTTCAGCTTGATCAGGTTTGCCGAGAGCAATACATTTGGACCGGCAGGTTTTCTCGCCTTGGTCATTAAGACATGCCGGACGACCTCAGCTCTCCGGCGAGCTTCATTCACATCCCGGATGACCTCTTCCATCCGTTTTTGGGCATCGCGTAGGTTCTGCTTGTCTGGATGACTATCGGGCGTCTCATTGAAGATGGCGGTGAGAAGGTTGGGATACTGGGAGAGCCGTTGGACAGGTTTGATGAGCAGGGAAGGGAGGTCCCACGCATGCGAAAGTGAGGAAGCAACGGTCTGTGTGTGGGTGAAGTAGCTCTGGATTGCGGGAGTCTGGGGGAGCTCCTGGAGGTGGTTAAGGGCGGTCGGATGGCGGATGATGTATTGTCTATAGAGTTGTTCGAGTTTAGGAATCTGTGATATCAAATGTGAACGTTCAAATGAAGAACGGGAACAATCGGGCTAATGTACAGGGAAGAAAGACATACAATCGAGAGGAAGAGGTTTCCGACGCAGTCCCCGCCCTTGTCGCTACTAAGAGGGTCGCCGATAGCTTCTTCAAGTGCCTGGCAAAATGAGTCTGAAAATACAGCAATCTCGGAGATATTACCAAAAATGCGCTTGACATCTTCTTGTGTCATAGGCCCCGGCGGCGTTGGCGACGAATCAGGAACCGCAGAGAGAGTACTAGAGGACGAGCTGGGCGAGGGGAGGTCGGAGAGACGTGCTATACCCAGGAAGAGGGAAGGAGAATGTTAGAACATGTCAAAATCGATGAAGAGAAATGCAGAGTACGGTGTGCAAGGGGGATGAAGACTTTGCGAACGATAGCGAGATCTGAGGCATAGGCCCGCTCTGAGGAGAGCAGCTCGTACAGAGCAACCTCACGCTTTGTGGGAGGGGGAAATAGTGTTGCTTCTTTGGGCTCGTCCGGCACCGCAATGAGCTCCGGAAGGGGCTTGTCTCGTTGGATTTCAACGACGGTAGGGTTTGGTTTGAGGAAGGCCATTCAGTGCTGTTGTCGGTGTGTCGACTAAGGAAGTGTCCCGAGAATGGGCAAGCGGAGATGAACGATCACATATGCAAAACCTCATGCTAGTATCAGAAGGATCTAACCGAGAATACAGCATACGGCTGCCGTGAGGCAGCGTGGCCTCGTCTATTTGGGACGACTTTGTTTGACATGATGCATGAGTACTTGAGTCACGGGTGGTGATGAAGTGAGAAGAAAGTATTAGTTGGCTGATCGACGAGCTTTTAGGCGCGCCGCTGGGAACGAATATTGAGCGCCCAAGCATAATGCATCAAGTACTAAGGTTGATGCTATCGATAAAGCTGGCGCTCAAGAAGCAGTCGATCTTGAACTATTACAACCATGACTATCGGGATTCTGGCGGGCGCTCACGGATTTGTCCTCAATAACCCACAACTGAACGACTATTCCTCGACCACGATAACACAAAACATCTACAGTTCCCCGATCAATAGGAAAGAAGGTAACTGGGGGTGCCATTCACTTTGCTGTGTCTTCATTTGCTGATATATGAATGTGGAAAAGGTCTGCAATCGCTTCTCAGGGAATCCATTCTAGAAGCGTTTCACGATTCTTCCGCTCGTCACCCTCGGCCTAGATGCCATCCTGGCACTCGCAAGGACTTCGTCGACAAAATCACCAGCTGGGGACTCGGCTCTCTGCACCACGATAAGCACATTCTCTGGATGCAAGGGCCTGCTGGAGCTGGAAAGTCGGCCGTGGCACAGTCATGCGCGGAACAATTGGCTGGAAGGAATGTGCTAGGAGCTACACTCTTCTTTTCTCGCCCCAATGCATGGGATGACTCGAACAAGCTATTCACCTCGCTCTCATACCAAATCGCCACAAAGTTCCGTTTATACGGCGACATTCTCAATCGGGATATACTCAACGATCCGACTCTCCTAACCAAATCAATTACCCAACAGTTTCAGGAGTTTTTTGTCAAACCCTTGCAAGAAATTCGAGCTCGAGGAGAAGACATGAAGGAGAGTGTAATCATCATCGATGGTCTTGACGAATGCGTTGGAACTGAAGCCCAGTGCGAAATAGTCGAAATAATCGCAACCTCCGTCAGGAATAAAACCACGCCCTTCCGCTGGGCATTCTTCAGCCGCCCCGAGCCCCACATTATCGCTACTTTTAGCTCGGATCGCATACCTTCACTGTCCTTTGGCATCGAGCTCCCAGTGTCTCGGGAGGTTGATCACGAGATCTTATGCTACCTGACGGACGAGTTCAAGAAGATACAAGAGCGACATAGGCTGCCGTCATCATGGCCATCGGAGTTGGACATTGAAACCATCGTCAATCTCGTTGCGGGCCTTTTCATCTATGCCGCCACGATCATCCGTTTTGTTGGCGAACACAATTTCCTCGGCCCAGATGACCAGCTACGCGCCGTCCTTACTCTTGCTGCATCCACCAAAGGGAAGACCAAGGCGGGTCATCCTTTGGCAGAACTCGATCTATTTTACACTCTCATTATACACCGCATCCCATCGAAAATCCTCCCGGCTATCCAGAAAGTCTTACTACTCAGGAGCACTGATGATACCCCAGTGCTCGTGTTCTTGTATGCCAACGTCCTGGGTTTCTCCGAGCTACAAATTCAGAGCGCCTTGGGCTCTCTCCAATCTGTGCTGCATTTGGACTCTGGGCCTGATCCCGTGGTGAGATTCTACCACGCGTCCTTCCTGGACTTTATACAGGACCCGGAGCGGTCCGGGGAGTTCTGCGTCTTTTCCAGTTATCTTGACAGTACTCGAAGGGAACTGTTGGAACGCTTAAATACTGTTCATTCTCAGAGTCTCGGTATGTACCAATCCAATGACTTCTATAGATCAATCTTGTCTAACAGTCTTCCTAAATTCTAGGCAAGTCGATTCATCTCGACGTTACATGTCTGCACCCGCGGATAGTCACTGAGACTGTGTACCGAACCTTACTTCGCTACTTCTTTCTACTTTTGCAACTGAATCGCCCTTTGGAGCGCTCTACAGCGGCGGCATTAGTGAGCTTCCGATTTCAAATGATCCTTCACCTATGTGATCGCCCGTTCTTCTATCGCTCCAATTTTTCTCCGAACAAGTTGAGAGAAAATGTGAGTTTGTATGCTGGCATATCTTTTGCTCCTTTCGCTGAAGCTTTGGTTACAGATTCCCGTTGAATCTCGTAACAAGATTGTTCGACTGAGCAACAATCTTTGGCTCAAGTGGTACAGGCTAACGTCTGTGGGCACGGAAGGATCGTACATTCTTGTGCGCGGTGAGAACAAGGTTATATGTTGGATGTCCTCGGGGCGCTGTAATCTCGTTCGTTATCCCTCTGTACTCGGATCCTTGTTCAAAAAACAGCAATGAAGCTGGATCTATGCTGGCATTCGATATCAACGCCCGTGTGATGGCCTATTGAAATACCTTATTCGTCTTGCTGTTCAAGAGACCTGAACGGTTTGTGTGGTAAGACTCGGTTGTCTCATCGGAGCGCAAATTTAAGGGTCTACCTCGGTGGCAGATGCCAAGGAAATCCTTGACATGTGTCCGCAATTCCCCATCCTCATTGATGCATGTCAGTGTCCTTCCAGCCTTATGGCATTAACAAGCAACTGGCACTATGTTCTTCTCAGTATTTATAAAGCAGTGCTCTACCTTACAAGTTGTGCTGTAGATCGTGATGGCCTGACGCGGAAATGCTGTGCTTAGTTCTCATTTGATCGATTGGCGGCGAGTTGTGAGGCTGATGTGAAGCAGAGCCTTACCGAATGGCATGATGTATCAAGAGATCGGGGCCTATAAGTAGCGGTAAGAGCTTCCCGTGAATCTCTGGACTTCTTTGACCAGCTATGCTTTCCACAACTTCGAATTTGGAAGGCCCAGATGACTCTCCTCTTCTCCTCCCCAACGCATTGACCCAGAGAAGGATGGATGGTAGGAGCCTCGAATCGGAATGCAATCCACGTTCCGGTATGGCGGGACTTCCAAAAATAAACTCCATCCCATACAAATATCCTTTCATTATCCGCATCGGAGTGTTCCTCAGCCTCGAGTGTGGCTTCCTCATCCTCGCATTTTTCGCCACCACGAAACCAATTCCGCTCCGCCTCTCCTTCGATGTCAGCCTCGCAGAAGGGAGAGGCGCTATTACTATCATCACTATTATATGGCATTCCCTTGCAGTGTTTTCTGCAGGGGATGTCATCCTTCACGTCTCAATATCACAAATCTGGAGACTTGGTTTCCGGAAAAACCGACATCGTCCCTCGGTTTACTTCAGGCCTGTTCAACTGGCTCAAGCATTTCGTAACACGGGGAGCGACACTCGGGTTCCGGTTGGCCTTTGTGTCGTCTCTGCTCTTGATCGCTGTCAATGGCTTTGGCCCCAGTGCGCTCAGCGTCACTCCTATCCTCACGGCACGCCCGCGTGTAATCCAAGTAGCCAACCTCAGTTTAACCCCCGAACAGAACTTCGTCATGAACGACCGTACCAGCTTAGTCACAAGATTGGAGGTTCTCGAGAATGTAACATATAGCTTCCAAAACCTCCAACCAAACATGTTGATTCCTTGGCCCCCGTTAGACTTGATATCGGCCGACGGATCAATCAGCTACAGAAGTGATATTATCACCTACGACTTCGCATGCTCCTGGAAGCAGGCTGCATGGGGAACGTTTAGTGACGGGATGGTTGCAGTAGCTGCAATAGATGACCGGGGCTGGTCACTTGTGCAACACTTACACTGTGATCTTGACTGCGCTAGTGGGTTGTCTCTCCACGATGTGTGATGATTGAACCAGATCTCTGAATTATGGTTGCAGATATTACGCTAATGCGGCCGATCAATCCTCCTGGGAGTGAAGGCCTGGACCTACCACTCGGCGCCTTTGTTTTTATTGGGTCGAACATCACTTACAAAGAAGCTGGTATCAAGCGTGAAAACTACACTATACACGTCCTCGGACTTGAAGGGATTCCAAAATCTGGCTACCTGCATCCGCAGGAAGATTCTGGTAACGGACTGAGGTGGCCATTCCGTGTCTCTGCTCTCGTTTGTGATCCCCACCTGCGGATAACCCCTGCTACGGTCACTCTGCTTAGAGGGTCGCTTCACGCGGTTGCGCAACCAGATTTCCCTATGATCGGGAATATTCCACCCTCAACAGCCAATCTAATCTTTTCAGAGGCCTTGATTGGCGCCACATCCTCTGAGGATCAGAACACGTTGCTCCCGGAAATTTTTATAAACAACGTTGCACGAAACCTGTTCCTGAAGGACCCCACACTTTCCAAATCATTCAACCAGTCCAGTGGTCGGGTAGAGCTCAAACTTCTCCTTATTTCCCGGATCAATGAAAATATGAACGTTGTAATGCACTCAGCAGCCAAATCCTACCTCAGCGGACATAAACCTAACGCTAAGAACACTTTGCTCTCGATCACTGAAGTAGTTGCGACTGATGGATGGGTAGACGTAGAAGAGTTGGCGATGGTTGGGAGCAGGCCATTTTCGATCACAGTGCTTGTTTTGGTGTCTATCCTTGCCGTTTTGCTGACCTCCCTCACTGTTACTCTGAGGGTTGATCAGATGCGAACCTTTGACCTGGGGAATGTTGCCAAGGTTGCAAACAAAGTACATATCCAATAAAGCGACATGTAGGGCATTTACTCATGGACCGACACAATCTTTTAATATAATTTTCTATCCGCGTTTCCGAAATGTTCATAGGCAGATTATTTAAGAGCATCCTGTTGGACTAGGCTGAGAATTGAATCTCGTTCGCGATGCACTTAAATAGTTATCTCATATGACGTCTTGTTTCACTTCATCTTCTTTCCCAGTTATTCCAGTTGTCCCGATTGGAGCATCATACTTCCACGCTGATGGTCTCGCACGAAAAGCAGATTAGTCCGCATCTATCATCTGAACCGATACCACGATGTCAGTCCCTTCATTCCAGCTCCTTGACGGCACATCAATCCCATGGTTGGCTTGGGGAAATGGGACAGGGGTGAAAGGGGGTGAGGATGCCATTGAGAAGGGGAAGCTAGCCATCGAAAGCGGCATAAACCATATCGACACTGCACAGCTGTACAAAACCGAACCGGAAACTGGAGAGGCTGTTCGTCGTGCCTCAGTCGGCAGAGATCGAGTCTATGTTACCTCGAAGCGTATGTGCAGGTTCATCCGGACCCTCATTTAAGAATCACCGCTCACCGATATCTCGTAGTGTCGTGGGGTCCAGACAAAAAACCGATACCCCTAGATGAGGTTCGAGCGCGTGTCGAAGGATCACTTGAGAGGCTGGGCTTCATTCCGGACCTCTATCTGATCCACAATCCTTTCATTGCAGCTCCAGGGGAGCTAAGAGCTATATGGAAGATATTTGAAGACTTGAAAGACGGAGGGAAATTGAAGAGCATCGGCGTCAGCAACTTCAGACCTCAGGATTTGAACGTCCTTCTGGCTGGCGCAAAACACAAGCCTGTAGTCAATCAGGTAATTTCTATCAAGCCAAGATTCTGCACCTCGTGTCCTGACATCAGGTCAAAGCTCGAATTTCATCCGTACACCCTAGCACACCTTGGCCCCGTTTTGGCTCTACAGAAAGAACATGGTATTATAACGGAATCATATGGTTCTCTCACTCCCCTTCTTCGTCATCCGACGGGCGGGCCTTTGAAACCTGTTCTTGAAAAGATCGCTGCTAGGGTATCTCGGGAGAGAGGAAAACCGATCGATGCCACCACAGTGCTACTCCTTTGGACACGTGCGCAAAATGCCGTAGTAGTTAGCGCAAGCGGCAACCCCGAACGTATTGCATGGCTTGGAGAGCTTGCCAGGTCCCCGCAGCTGTTGACCGAGTCTGACATCGCCGAGATCAGCAATGTTGGAAAGACCATCCATTTCCGATTTTATGTATGTTTTTCAGGCCCTCGTACAAATGCTTGCTGATCTTATCTCTAGAAAGAGCACATGGCTAAAGATTTCCCACCTCCCGATTTACCAAGCCAATGACGAATTGGAATATTGCGATCTAGCTTGCATATTATTCCTATCCTATCAGTTGTATCCAGCCAGAAAATTGACAGAAATTGATGAAATACTTCCGTTTTCCTCACAAGAATACAAGAGCCCGTTAACTTACAAACCAGGAACCATGATGATATTTGCTTCTACTCCGAGTTTCCCAAGTAAGTGCATGAGTGACGGGCCGTGAGCTATGACAAGAGAGTAGTAATATTGATTTAAGTACTTTAAACGACTTCAAAATTGTACTGCGACTGTACTGTTACCGCAGGGAACCCATGTCCTTCCAGTAGGCAGTCCAGCTCCCCACACTCGATTCTAGGGAACACATCGTCTGCATCGTCATACTCAGTTCTGGGGTTGCCTTCGCTTCCAAGGTGGCCGATCCGGTAAATTCCACACGGACCCCAGTGCTTCGGTATATTTGATCTATTTTCACCATTTCTTGGAAGGAATCAATGATCTTCAGTGCAAGCTGATAGATTGGAATTAGCGTTGCAATAGTAGGAGGGGTAAGGTGGTCATACCATACATCCAAGGTCCTCAGGCTTGGCATTCACCGCCTTAACGGATAGTTGATCGGTCCATTCGGGGGACGGAATCAGAGACAGAACGTCTAGATCCATGTTCAAGACCTGCTACAGCGTTACGTACGACCGCAATCACAGTATTCCAAGACACAGGTCGAGTGTGCGTGAGAATGATGGCAAATGGGAGCTTTTCCTTCGTGAAAGCAAGATCGAGGGTTGACGGTGCCTCAAAATCTATCGGCAACCAGGAGACCAACCAGAGACAACATTAATTCTTTATTCCAAAGTCGCACCAGCAACACTCACACCAGACGCTCGCATTTACTCGTAACATCCCTGGTTCACATTCTTCGATCCTCAGAGGGAGTAACATAACGGCAATAGCGTTCTGCCCGAACGAAGAAACAATATCAAAAACAACAATCGGCCGGGCTTAATTTTACGTTAGGCAAAAAAGTATGCATTAATTGAACCGGGATGCACCAGTGACATTTTGAACTGGTAATGCCTATGATACCTACCAACAGTGAGTTGTGCGTGCTATGTGGCCACCGGTGTAATCTGAATCTTTACACTTAGAGAACGACGCCGGTTACGTCTGCAAACCACGCCCTTTGATCTTTGGGAGAAGCCCAATCCTGTGTGTGTCCTAGACAAATTTACAGAGGGTGTAGCACACGGTCATTAGCAGGATAGAAATAGTACTCGTGATGTGCTGCTCACCCCCAAAAAATGTTTCGAAGTGCATTCCTTTGATAATCGACTGGCTCGATTCCCTTAGCACAAGTCCGTTTGCGGTAATGACTGGCTCCCCATCGACCCACATCTGGATTTCACCTGCGAAGAACGAGAACTAGCCAGATAGAAGGCTCAGATAGAGAAGAACTCGAGAATACCGTTCGAAATCCCAATGTCATTAACCCTAATCCGACAGGCAACTGTAATCCAGTTTCCGACAGCCTTCTCCCAATTGAAGGCACCCCGACCAACAGAGAAGCCATAGTTGGGATTTTGGATGGAACAAGGAGGTACGTTGCTGAGGACCTCTGAATTATCCTCCACAAGTGGGAGATATGTGTATAATTCTCCCACACCTTTCGGCCTAGGAAAGCCTGATAAGAAATTTCAACCACATGAAATTTTGTCGCACCTCCACATGGGTCGCAAGTTAAAGCATTGACACCTATCCTCCTGTCTTCCTCCAGTACAACTATAGGCAAGCTTGCCGATCCCGCCGACTACTCGTCAGCAGATGAGATAAACTGGTTTATACAACTAGACATCAAAGTCGGACTCACAGAATCCAGGGAGCTTTCCACCCTTGACCCACTCCCATTCTTCTCCGAGCATCATGCGATAGCTCATTAGGACTTCCTTTGCACCTTCTTCGAGTTGACGCGCAAATGAAGGTGGACCTGAGAGGTAGAAGCCGAATCCTCCCGGTATGTCGGCCTTCGGGTTGATACTCCCTTCAGGATAAAAGGCCTCCCATGCACGTGTAGGCGGAGATAGATTTGATGATAGAGACCGACATGGCGGAGGAGAGACAGGTGTGTGTGTTGTTCGCGACGATGTCTTATGGACTCCTAACGGCTCGTCGTCAAGGGGGGTGAGAGTTACACGGCCATCTTTCAGATGTTCGCAGGTTGTAAAGCCATTCTTGAAGTCTTTAACAGGGATAAGATATTCAGCCATAGATCAAAGCATTCAGCTGGGAGATGGCGAGTTTTCTCGTGTCCATGCTAACCCATAAACGTGATGGCGGGGACTGCGGGCGCTAGTGACCGGCGGAGTCTTCCGAACCAGCGAAATAACACATCACACGCTCCCTGGGAGATGCAAGTAGCACCACATCTACCATACTGATAAAGAAACGAGACGGCTAGAGATCCATTGTTCATTCTGGAATGCGAAGCAAAAGGTTGAGTGCACGAGGTAGAAACCTGGCAGTGCCTGGTTTCCTAGCCGGTCACGTTAAAAATAAATAATCAACAAATGACAAATGATAATCTCAGGGTAGCAAAAGCAGTGTGGTAGAGTCCAATCAACAACCGCAGTTGATTGACAGAAACCGCAGACTCTCATCTTCTTTCCGCAGCACTCAAAGTGTCCCCGGCCTTACTACTCGCAGCTCCCACCACCCAACTCATGATCATCGACAAGACTCCCCTTCCAAATGACCCAACCCCATCCGATGCGCCTCCTTCCTACGAAACAGTAACCTCGGCCACCCAGACGACGTCACGATATGATTTGAAGTCACCAATCGAAATTGAATCATCCATTACTGCCTCTTCACCTGGGAGCTCAACCAGTCTTTCACCCTCTTCCTTTTCACCGGCAAAATCGCCGATAACCCCTTCATCCAGTTCCGCCAAGGGCAAAGGTCGCGCTCCATGGTTTAATTTCATAGGTTCCAAAACGTCGAAGGATGTCAAGTCCACGACTTTGGGGCTTATCCGGGACCTTGTACGGCAGGAATTTGACCCCGCGGCAGTGGGAATCCTGAAAAGCTGTGCTGAAGCATGTTCGTCGAACGGTGTCTCTTTTTCCTCCATATTACAAGAGAAATCGATCGAAGGCCACACCCCACTATACTGGGCGATCGTGAAACGAAAGCCGGACGAGGCACAGGAGGATGCTACCCAAATTCCCGATCTGCTCACTGCACTCTTGTCGTATTCGACTCCGTTATCACAAGCGACCATGTCAGATATCCGACATGCCTGTCTCATCGCTTCAGACCAACCGTTATTCCAACGCCTTAGACTATCTCCTGATTTCACATCAGGCTCGGTTGCGGATGAAATACTTATCGGGGTGACATTACCTCCCGATGACGTGGAAGTGATTAACCTTCCCGACGACGAAGGCTCATTCGCTGTGAATTTTGGGATTGTCAAGTTTCAGAAACGAATGATGATAACGAAATCTATTAACATCGAATTCATTGCTCGAAGTAAGTGCCAGAACCTGTGTAATACAGTCATATAATTGAATGAAGTTCTCCAGGCCGAATGTGGCAACTGCGTTTTTTTGTTGCACCTGAAAGCACCAACGTCAAGTCAGGGAGACGCCCAGGCTCTTGGTGTGTCTCGCTCTCCCTAATGGAACACAGTCCCCCAACCTGGGTCGACTCTCGTCTCCTAATTGGGGATCCTAATTTCGCAGATGATGCTCCGAGGTCCTCATTTTCACGGCGACCAAAGCTGAAGCCTACGATATCAATGAGGCTCAAGTCCTCACAACCTCTTACACCCCCACCACCGAGTCGTGGAAGTAATAGTGTCACAGAGGTTAGCGTCACGTTTGAGGACAGCCTGATGGCCACGAGCCTTCAATATGATGGCAGCTCTTACATTGCTGCTGATGAAAAACTGCGGGCAAGGTTGGAAGCTAAATTGGCCAAGCAAGATGGTGATTGTATTATTTGCTGAAGTGAGTTACTGCCCAAAATGCCCTTCTCTATAATGCCTCTAAAGTAAATTTAAGTGAAACGTAACCACATCATCTCTCACGTCTCTCGCATCAATGCGTATCTAACATCATGGACCAGTGCGTTACTTGGTCACATCCCTCTTTCCGTCATCTTCCGGCGTATGGTCCTGGCATAGCGTCTCCAAGAACTCATCAGACAACCCTCTCCGCGTACTCGAAGTCTTACCGTTCGGCTCTGCGGCATCCGAACGTTCATGGTCCGTCATTCCAGATAACGTCCCTACTTTCTCCCTCTCTCCCGAATCCCTCTGCCCCTCCACCTTCCCATCCTCACGACCTTTCTCTTCATCCCTTTGCTTCGCACCCTCCCTAAATTTGACATCATCTTCTCTCGTCAAGTTCTTATGCTTGATCAACAGGATGCTCGTTACCGTTGCTACAGCCGATAAACCCGCGTTTAGAATGAACACGGATCGGAATCCTCTCGTATATCCACGATCGAGAATTGTCAGGGCTTGCTCTGATGTAAGCTGGATCGCGGACGGGTTAGCGAGGATGGATGGGTCGTCAATCACTTTCTTGATGATCTCTTCTGGGAGAGATAGAGCCTCCATAGAGGAACGGAGGGTGTTATTTCTGGTGGATGTGGCTGTCAATTTGACTTTGTATTAGGTCTGAAACGGATAGAACCCACATTAGTGTAGCGCCGACTGCCAGTGCTAGTGTACCCCCAAGCATTCTTACGAACTATGAACGACTTAGTGGACTAATGTATTCTTGGGCGTTAATATACACCTACGTTTCTGAAAGCAGTTACAACGGACATGTCCTTTCGTGGCACACTCGCTTGAGCTGCCACGGTGGTGGTTTGGAGTGTCTTTGCACGTTTGGTAAATTAGACTGGATGTGTGATGATCCATACTCACCTGCCCTGATCCGACACCAGATAACAGCATGAATACCACCATGACACCTTGCTTTGTACGAGGCGTGATAGTCGATATCAACCCACACGCAACAGACCATATAGCAAAGCCAGAATGAACAATAGTCTGACTCAAACGTAAGTCAACAGTACCGACCAAACCAAAGCGATCTTACTCGATATCGCCCTGTTTTGCTAACAATAACACCCTAGAAGAGTTCTTCTGAGTCAACTAGCAAAAGATGCCGTCAGGCTCGCACTTACAGCAACCCAGCTGACGATCATCTGACTAACAAGCACTGGGATTAAGAATAATCCGGCATGAATCGGACTGTATCTCAGCACGGCTTGGAAGAATTGGGGAAGGTAGAACATGGATGAAAAGGTAATCAGGCCGCTATTTCAGATACGAAATTAAGCTGTTTATTAATTGATGTCAACACCATATGGGGAGTAATCTTACTTTATGAACATGGTGACATAGACCCCGCAGACGGTAGAATGTCTGAATATGCGCACTATATTATTAGTTTAGCTTTCATAGCTCAGTCTGTAATCACGTTCGACCACTTACTAGGGACGATGGGCAAGCGTGCTCCTTTCCATTCCCATATGACGAAGAGGAAACAAGTAAAGACGCCAGATATGAGTGGTGCGAGAACGACGGCAGAATTCCAAGGGAATGTGACGCCGCCCTACAACGGCGACAAATCGTGAAGAAAAGATATGGTTAGGAACGATCTGATTTTGTACGGCTTGAAAGTCTTACCCAGATAAGGGGAAGTATAATTAGGGTACATGCCAGGAGCGTCAGGCTGCACCCGATGTAGTCGACTACGAGAAGCTTCCTGTGATGCGGAATCGGATCAATCAGTGATGATAACTACTAGACATAAGGGATGGCCATGCTTACTTCGTGATATTGCCCCTGACTGGTTTGAGTGGGAGAATGAAGTTGACCACCAAGATAGCGCATAGAGAGACTGGGAGATTTACCCAGAAACACCACTAGAGCGGGGAGTGAGATGCTGTAGCTACTGTTTGTGATAGGAAGAGACGTTGGCTTACCCGCCAGCTAGCTTTCTGAGCAAGAGCACCTCCAATAACGGGTCCAATCGTATACCCTACCGCGACAACTCCACCAATGATCCCCTGATATTTACCCCTTCACAAAAAGAGCAAGTATGAGGTCCGGTTGCATCATAAAGATGGAGGAGAAACACCAAACCTGTCACGTAGACTGACAATATCAGATATAATAATCTGCGCCATGCTCAAAATAGCCCCTACAACATACGATCATAACCGGTCAATAAATAGACCTAACACCCACGAGGCACCAAATTTTCCAGAGCTCACCTCCCCCTGCACCCGCGAAACCACGGAACACAATGAGCTCTACAATGTTCCTCGAAAACCCCGCAGCCAAATTTCCAATCATGAAAATCACCATTGCGACAGTCAAAGTCACCTTTCTCCCAAAGATGTCGCTGAATCTTCCATACAAGGGTTGAAAGCTTGTCGACGTGAGCAAGTAAGCGGAAGGTACCCAGGATGCGACGGAGCCGGCATTGAACGCGGCGGAGATGGTGGACAGGGCTGTGGCGACTGTGACGGAGTCGAGCGTGGATACGACAATGCAGAGGCTTAGACCGAAGAAGGACGCGAGAACTTTCTTTAATGGTAGGAGGTTGGTCTGGTCTGTGAGTTGGACTTCACTCCGTTTGGACCTATGGTGGTGTTGTGGCTGGTCATTTGCAGTTGTAACATCATTTGTGGTCGTCGTGGTCGTCGTGGTGCTAAGCTGAGGGGATGACTGGTTGTCGTGTGCCGCCGGCATGTGGGATTGCCGGTGAGGTGTCTGTGTGTTAATGCACCCAGCCAATGCATTAAGCTTATATGTAGGATAAAATTGGATACTTTTCGGATGGACAACCGACCAGTCTCACGATTATCTTAAAATAGGACAATAAATGGGAATGGGAACGTGGACAAAGGCGCCAAAGGAGAAGTTCCACCACGATGTTTTCGTGAAGTTCCATTTAGATTGCCCGGTCTATTAGTTATATCCGTTCGCAATGACTTCGATCAAGGATCCACTTAAAAGTGCAGGACAAGGGGAACCGGGAAAGTGGTCAAGTCGTGCCCCCACCCAACCGGCGGCTCAGTGACGAGCAAAAGGGGATAGATATGCCAAGATTGTGCTTAAAAATACCGCAACAAGGTATGTACTTATCCCTATACATCAACTCGAATTTCCAACGGACTGACTGGAGCCTAGCAATGGCTGAGAAAAAAGTCCGTCCTAGGAAATCTCTTCACTATGCCTGTCTGCTAATTCAATCAACGTCATAGACTGGCGGTGTACAATCTCAGGCCGTTGCTCTATTTCCGGTCCTAAATACGTATTGACGCAAGGTGTGGTCTTCAGGTGTTTGATGTCGTTGTGGATAATTTCCTTGCAGAAGAGATCGAGGTCGAGATCATTCTGATAGGCGTTGGCACGTCAGAGGAGCCAAAATGGCGAAGTGATGATAAAAGTGGAGCACGTACTTCGTCATATCCGAAGGGTTGCTCGATTTCTTCGCCCGCAGCGACGAAGCCTAGGTATATGAATGCCGCCATTGCAACGCCTGGAATCGTGAACCAACCAAATTGGTCGACTAGTTGGAAGGGAAGAAAGAACAGATATAGCCATACAGTGCTGCAGAAGGATATGTAAGTATCCCCGTCACACGAGGCTATAACCAATACGTACTGTCTGTGGTCCATTGACAGTGACAAGTACGATGAGTGGGTGCTTATCTAGCTATGCCAAGGTTGTTGACGCTCACCGGATATGAACAGAATATACACTATAAGAGAAGGCCATAAATGCTTAGAACGACGTAAAAGAGGAGAGGTCTTACAAAGGCAACGGCGTGGTCAGAATACGTTCCAACGCTAGAAGGCAGTGTTTCGATGATCATTCTTTAAGTAAATAAAAACAACAGTGCTCACTAGTCAGGTTATCTTCGAACGCAGCCAAAGTACCAATCATCTGCCCCAAGCTCGTTCCTAATAACCATCTTAGACCATCTAGCAGAAATAACCTGCCTTTGGACACACCAGGAACAGTACCTCGATCTTCCAAGACGCTGAACCAGTTACTAAGGTGCCGAAGGATCTCGACAGGAAGATTCTCTCCGCCACCGGCAACGTACGGTCGATGCTTCGTATGAAGTCCTGAGTAGACTGGACCTCGCCAAGACCGCCTTGGCGATGGATGGAATGGATCGTTAGCATTCTGCTCGCCTTCCTACAGGTGCTTCTAAGTGAGGCGAGTAGAAGAAGGATGCACCGGAACCTACCGGGGAAGGGTGTTGTTTGCTCGTGCTGAAGAAGCTGCGAATGGTGCTCAAGACTCCAGCAAAAGGTATCAAGTCCCTGGAAACTTTGGAAAGCAAAGACCGGTTCATCGGTGGTTGATTGGAGGCGAGGAGAGGGCGATGGTGGTCATCGCTCGAAGATGAGGACTGGGATGAGGAACGGTCTCCGGGGCGATGGCCGTAAAGGCGCGAGGGGTCGAAGGTGCCATATGCGTTGATTGGGGGAATCACGGGATCGTTGTAAGGAAGACTGGCGCATTCCGAAATTGGGGAGGATACATTGGTCTTGGCGACGTGTTCTGATGCCGGTGTTGAATGACGTTTGTGTGCTGTGGAAGAGAAGTAAGTGGCAGTCGACTTCGCCACTGGAAGGTTGTAGTCATTCACGGAGTGCCCGTGCTGGAAGATTGGACAATAAGGTCATACTGGAAAAGGGAACGAGAATTTCGAGAACCTTACGTCGTGAAGAGGCTTCACAAGGTGATACAAGTCTTGGTAATAGATCCCAAGTTCGCCGCGGATGTGATGTTTCAAGGCCACCGCGAAGCTCGAAAGGCCTCAGACGCAATCTTTGAGCTATTTAGAACGGATGACGTACCTTTCAACGAGGTCCAAAGCCATCTTCTTCTCTGCCATGGCTTTTTTCATCTCGCCAACTGAACGTTTCATCTGACCAGATTCCACCTCCGCAGGCGTCTTGGGCGATAGACACGCGGGCACATGAAACCAGATGAGCCTTCCCATAGTCCGCGTGTTCTTCATAATGTCTGACCAACACGTCCGGCCCATCCAGTATCTATCATATCCACTGCTTGCACGATAAGATATAACAAAACCAATGACGACACCTGTCTGATATGAACAGCTCGAATGTTTCGGACCCGAAATTGGAGACGTACCAAAAACAGTGAGCATGACGGTGGGTATTTTTAGATTAACGACACCCCCCATCGTGAATGTTACAATCGCTGCAGACATGATTGACCGATCAGAACGCGAAAGAACTGCAGAAAATATATGGCACACACCAGCCGCGAACGCGGTATGTAGAAGCACAGCCGGCCAGATTCTCCACATCTATTTCACATGCTTCAGCCCTATTGCCCTTTGAGGTTACTGTTCGCGTCTGACACATACAACAGAGCCGCGCCCGAAAGTCCAGGTAATCAACGAATATTTAGGTGTTGGAGGTATGATCGGCACCGCCGAATTTGGACGAAAGGCGGGTAGGAGGTCGTGGTGCCCAGTTGATGAACGGTGATATCTTAGAGGATTTTGTATGGACATTTTTTGAAAAGAGTGCTGAAAGGAGAAGTAACTGTCGGAAGTAAGGAGTCGCGAGGCTCTGTTGTCGCGTTTGCCCCAGCCAGCGTCATTGCATCGTCAAATTCAATTGGTTAGTGTCTGATGGTTGTGCGTTCACGTGACCGGTAACCGCTGAGCGTTGTCACAGGATGGTGATGGATGCGGCCTACAGAAATTGCCGCACCCGCGTACCGCTGACACCCGCGTGGGTAAAACATGGTACCGCTAGGTGCCGCAAAGTCCCGCTCAGTCCCGCTAAGGGTCGATCCCGCGGTACCGCTATGTGCAAAAAGATGACCAGTTTGAATAACCAGTTTGATGGTGTCGTAACAAAGTATCTATGGCCTTGGGGGTGGCATCTACGCGTAGTATAGGAGCTGCAGTCTCGCTGGAATCCCCGGGCTTGTAGATTTCGGACAGGACCCTCCTTGCATTAATAGTTCGGTGCAGTAAGACATCGTGTTGTTCACCTGGTACAGAGCCACACCTTGGGATGATGGCATCCCAGTTGCATAAGAAACTCCATGTTCCAGTGTGCCAAGGGTTAGACACCAGTCCTGATTTATGGGCTTTGTCACAAAATCTGATGGTATAGTAAAGCCATCTCTACATGAACGTAAGATCTAAGTGTAATCAATGATCTGCCGTACGAGTGGGGTCCAGTAGGGGATATGAGGCTAAGTGTTTGCTAAAGTGATGCTCTCACAAGGTGTTGAGGTGTCCTGGATATCAACACATGGGACCTAAATGAATAAATGAGCAATTGATTAGACTGATTACAATACTTTCTGTGAAGCATTGTCCAGGCCCGCTGGGTACCACAATGGTACCAATCCAGTACTGCTGGATACCACTGGGTACTGTGATGGTACCACATCCAGTACTGTGATGGTACCACATCCAGTACTGCAGGGTACCACTGGGTACTGCGATGGTACCACATCCAGTACTGCAGGGGTGCTGTGGGGGTGCCACATCCAGTACTGCAGGGTACTGCAGTGGTGCTGCATCCAATACCATGTTACACATCCAGTACTGCTTGATGTATGGCAGTCTGTTTGTACAAAAATTCCATCACATTGCAAGTCAATCACGTTGCATTTGGACACCATCACAAGTTCATCACATTGCATTTTGAACACCATTGTGTCACACTGGCACCATAACAGTTACACCAAGTAACATTTTGTAAAAGAAAAATAATTAAGGTAGCTATAATCTAGTCTCAATGTCTGTGGATAATATGGGATATTGTGCAGGGGAGGTCAGTGGTGATTTAGATAGATATAGATTAAGTAAGATTTAAAGGTGTAGAAGTGGCAGAATTTAGTGGCATTATAGCAGTGAGTGGGGAATGGGTCTTAAGTCATATAAAAAAATATTCACAGAGATGGCCACCATTCAGTAACCCTAAAGAACTCAGACTTCAAAGGAGTTTGGCTTGTACAGACTCGACCAAATGGTGTGGTACATGCAGCCTCCTTGCATGACATAAGAAGTGTAGTGGGGTTGGAAGGTATGGTCAGCCCCCCCTGATGTACCAAGTGCTGGTGAGTCATTGGTGTTATCTATATCCATGTGTTCACCATCTCCATCCATGTCAGGTGCCAGGTTTCCCATCATGTTGGTATTGTGAACCAGTCCCAAAGGTATCCCCTGGATGGCAGGGGACACTGAATGGTTGGTATCAGCTGTTGGTGAGGGAGGGAGTCAGCTTTAACATGTGAGTGAGTGAGTTGATTTTATGAAACATACACCATTGGGACACCTGTGGTTCTTCTACCCCCGTTTCATGATCTGACCCAACCTTGACCTTCCGCACCCTCAATGGACCTAAATAGATGGCTAACAGTCAGCACAGCTGGGTCTTGGGACTGAGAACAAAAGGATGCTCATGTTGATTTGGAAGGAACTTTTGTTTGGAAGTTGCCTTTTTCAGACCTGTCACATCAATGAAAGGTGAGTCTTTTGTTCTCATGGGCAATGTTGAACATTTGTTTCACCTTTTCTCTCATAGTAATGAGCATGGCTCTGCAATAACCCTCTCATGTGCATAGTTCCTTTTTGTTCCAAGACATGGCGACTTGCAAGAGATGATTGTCACATCATTTGTGGACGTCTTTGGAGGCTGAGACTTGTTGGAGTAGAAATGGCTCAGTGCATTCGAGTTTGAGCTTTCGGGAGCAGAGACTCTGCCTTTGCACCATTGTCACTGTCACTGCTCTGGCTGTCATCACCATTGTTGTTGCTTCCATCACTGCCATCCCCATTGTTGCTGCTTCCATCACTGCTGTCCCTATCATCACTGCTTTCATCAATGTCATCCCCACCACTGTTGCTTTTGTCCTCACTTTCAGATGACCCTATTCCCTCATTCATACTGTTTCCATCAGAGCCATCCCCTTCAGACTCTTGCTCACTGCTACTGGATGAGGTTGTGCTGTCATTGTCTGGCTGAGGGTGTGATTCATGGTCTGATGTGTCACATTTCCACTTCTTGTATATGCTCTCTGGGATTTTGGAGGACAAGGCTGAATAAACAGTGAGTTATTATCTGAGCTGAACTTTTTGACCAATTTCTCACCAATATAAATTCTAGATTCAGCCATGCCTGCACCACCCCTCTCTTTCAGCTGGAATAACACCCTGCCTGTGGGTACCATGTCAATGAAACTGAGTTTCTGACCCTCCTTTCTGACCATGCACCAGTCAAGACCCTTCTGTTCTATGAATCTGAAAACATTTGGAAGTATGCCCTTGAGCCAAGCCTGGCATTCAGACATATCCCATGCTTTCTTGAACTGTAATGGTGCATCTGGGGCCTCCTGCTTGAGAAGTCCATATTTTTCCATTTTCAACAGCTGTACATTGGAGGGTAGGTGGTCATCATTAAGCATCTTGTTTTCCTGGGTAAGGTATGTATTTCAGTACATTGAGTTGGAAAGCAAACAACTTACTGTGTCATATCCAGCTGGAAGACACATAACCTTGTGCACTCCATGCCATCCTGCTTCAGTGATTCAGCTACCACCCCTATGTTTTGGCATCTTGGTAGGCTGTTTCACCTTTTCCATAGACTCATTTAACTTTTTGAGTCCTCGCATACCTATGACAACAATACTTATACTTACTTGAACTTTTTTGTTTTGGCTTTGTCACAATCCAGCATTCATCTCTTTCTTTGCTTCCTCAAATGACAACATGATCCTCAAGCCCTTTGACCCCAAGGACTCTTCAAGCTTTTCCTTGACAATCTCATCGACACTGCATAGTGCTTTGCTGTTGACATTATGGTGCCTATGCCTTGAGGTTGACTGACCTGAGTTGTTGTCTTGTTTGGTTTTAGATGACTTTTGTGAAGTAGAGACTTTCAAATGTAGAAGCATGGTAGAAATAAAGTGAGAGTTGGACAAGGGAGATGGTTTAGATGGTGGCAAAGTGTATTTTGGCCCCTTGCTGTTATGTACATGCTAGCTGGCTGCTTCTACATAGCACTATTTAACTGTAATCTACTCTGGATTGAGGTGAATACAGCTAATGCCTGACACCACCATTCAGCTCGAGGTTTCCAGATTTCAAGAGGTAAATCCACAATGATATCTCCTCACCCAACCTTCAATACCTCAGTTGTTGGATAGCCACCACTACCAAGCCATTCATGGCTTCAGATCTTGTTGTTGATAGTCTCTTCCAGTGCTTCAACAAATACAGCATAGGTTCTTCCTGAGAAAGGATTCATGGAATGAGGTGGTTGAGCTCCATCATTCCAAGTGTTGATTTGCTGATCCTGGGTAATACCATCAATGAATAGTCCCCAAGTTTCATCATTGGTGGTATGGCCAGCTCCAGTTTCTCCTTTCCCATGCTGAATGACCTGGCCATATGTCCCATGATAGCATTGGAGGATGTCTGGATGGACACCTTCATACTCATCAATGTATATCTCTTCCTTGACTTGTCCCAATAGATAAAGATCCTAATAACATCAGTTTCTGGGTCAATCATACTTCAAGTTGAAGAAGAACATTTCATACCTTCAGAGATAGATTATGGGTCTCAGACCCTGAAATTGGCTTGCTATTCCAAAGCTGGACAAATTCATCACAGTCCTGATTGATCCCATCAAGGAATAAGTATTGGAGCAACCAAAGATGGTGAGCATTTGATTGATTGAGCTGGTGGAGACGTTCAAGGTGAAGGAAAAATGCCTTCCACCTCTGACAAAATAACTGCCCAACTTCCCCCCAGAGCTGCTCAATGCAAGTATTATGTGTAGATCTGAATAAATATTGAGCAAATAGACAAATAAATATATATTACTACTTACAATCCCCAAAGAAATGAGCCTCAGTTTGGCCCCCTTCTCATTATCATATAAGTTGATACAAGTGTGTTTTCACCTCCTCGATCTCCCCGGACATGTGATGGACACTGGTAATTGTTGATGGCTGATTGGAAGAGATTGAAGACAGTGCTTGTGAGATTATCTGTGCTTGCTTTCAGTGCAGTCACCTGGTGTCAAATAATTATTTCATATTCTGTACTGCTTCATAGGGATGCAATACTCACCATACACGAATACCCATCAATAATACCATGTATGACAAATCCCCAATTGATGAGCTTGTGATGCCCATCAAGGTGCCAGAGACTATTTGGTCGTTTTACAGTATATTTCCTTTGCTGGATTCTCCTTCGGTGATGTAAGGTATGCCCAATTGGGTCAATGCACTGCACTGTGGCTAAAACATGTCTCCGCTGCACATGCAAATGACTTCCATGGAGGAAGGAGATCAAATAGCATATACCTGCATCAGGCTTCATCTTTTTGAATTGCCGTATCAAGATGTCCAGCTGGCAATCTGTGATATCTGAGAACCGACATTCTACACCTTTCTTCCTCATGTAGTACCGAAGTGTGTGACAGTGAACTCCAATAACCCTTGCAACAGCAGAAATGCTCAAGTTGCAAGATGTGGAGAAGGCATCAGTAAGGAAATCTGCATTGACCACTTTTTATGGGTGACCTCGTTTGCCTTCATGTTGTATAAATAAATGTTCAACATTTTTGATGTTCTTCTCCTCACTAACAACCAATTAGACAAGATGAGCTGAAAATAAATGGTGGACTGACTATTCTTTTGATATGGCTATACCTCGAAGCAGGTTGACCAGAAGCTCACTGACGGCAGTAGCAACGTCAGTGATCCACTCATGTGGAATGTTCAGAACTTCATCCTGCTCAAAGGCTTTGAGCAGTGGGATAACATCATTGACAATCAGCTGAGCTTGTTGATTGAGCTGGATGGGATCTGCTTCATCTTGCAACAGCAGGCATTGTCCTTGGTCATATACAGTTGATATGATATGGAATGCACGGCGAGTATTACTGGAGGAATTAATGATATCTGACGAAAGTGTAGGGAGTTGCAGCATTAGTGAAGTCAGGTATAGTAGGCTCAGTACGTTGCTGTATTATAAATGCATGCCACATTGCACACATATAATCTTATCTGTGCCAGTCATTGTGTTACGTTTAAAACTTACAGACTTGATAAATGACGTGGCCCAGGTATCTCTCAGGCTACCAGAACCTCACTATGATGTCCATCTTAGCCTCACATGTCAAGTGGCACCCCATTTTCTACTTTGATTCACCCAGTAACGATGTCTATCAGGTGAGCACTCTCAGGTATTATTCACTCATGATTATCATCTGACATCCCAGGTGGATAACATGCTGTACTGCCTCCATTGTGATCTTCTCACTTGCCAATTGGATGTCTCTGCTTCAATGTATACAATGCCTCCACCCTTGACTGCAATGCCCCTTACTTTGGATACTGGAGTGAACGTTGTTCGGACTCACTTGCCACAACTTGAGCCTCAAGGGAGAACTGATGACAATCCCATTGTCCTTCTTGGACATAGCTCGGAGGAGTTTGAGTGTTTCTTGATGTGGCTATATCCTTCGGAACTGACGTGAGTTATGCATTTCATTTGTCAACGATGACACCCTGAGCCATTTTGGTAGTGGCAATGAAACATTGGACGCGAAATATTGGTTATCTGTCTTCAAGGTCGCCCATCAGTACATGGTTGACAAGGCAATTATCAAGGCTCAAGAGGCTGTGTTGGAATGAGTGCATTATTTTGATGACCATGATAGTGCAATCTTTGTCCTAAGGGCTGGGGTGAAACATGGATACATGGAATGGGTGCAGGAGAGTTTTTGTTTACTTGTTTACCACATGGATATCATGTCCATGCCTTCAAAGGACATCACTGCTGATCCTGGCCCTCGTTGGTGGATGGCCCTTGCTAAGGTGAAGAGTGCAATTGCCAAGCATTGGCAATGCATGGCCTATGTTCTGCCACCAATGCACCATGCACCAGCTTGTTTGGACAGGAGCTGGTGTAAAACTGCATTGATCAATGGTTGGTGGATTGTAGTCAGGCATTTACTCCTGGATCCCGAGCATCCTACGTGTTCGGCACGACTCTATGACAAGCTTTCGTCCTTTTCTTCCGATGGGGTACATCCCGACTGTTGGGCTAGAACTCACCCTCACATCTCCCCAGACCCGTTTCAGGCTGAAGAGAGCATTATTGACGACTGTATCAAACAGTTGATAGATTGATTTTCCTTACTTGTTGACTTACGCTGGTAGCTAGCTTAGAAAGTGCTGGACTTCCAGGATAATTTCTCTTATACCAGGCATTAATGTTGCATGTATACGATGTCTGAATGTTAAACGCGACGCGATGAACTCACGATGGTGTCCAAACGCGACGCGATTGATTTGCGACGCGATGGAATTTTTGTACAAACGGACCGCCATACTTGATGTAGCACCATCGGCAGGGTGTGGACTTCGTTAGAGTAGCTATATTGCGAAAAAATTCATTCTAAGAATGTCTTATCTATTGTAGATTGTTAATCACTAACATTGTGACTTGATATACGTAGTTAACTAGTACTTGTTGACGCTGACTGCGTCCAGTGCCGCTACCGCGCCCCGTACAGTACCGCTACCTGACATGCGCGGTAGGCTTGGTACCGCTGCCGCGCCCTGCGGTAGAGCGCGGGTGCGGGTGCGGTAATTTCACGATGCCCGTGATGGATGCGGAATTGTGCACTTTCAAATTTGAGGTATCACGAATATCGCAAAGCAGAGACAAGACTCTATGAAGTTTTGAAGAAACCGCATCGCAAGTCCTTACATACCTTGTTTATAAACCAAATTCCTCTCGACATTACGAGTAGTACATTCTACTGTCTTTTGCCAAAAGGATTAGCGACGCTTGATACCTCTCCCAGAATAGTCTGAAGATCAGAGATATTTTTATGAAGCATCTTCATTTGGGCTCCCGCAGCAAGCTCCCCTGCATGCCATGAACATGAGGTTAACCACGAGGACAGAATACTTGCTTACGCACATAAGCCATAGGCAACGTGCTATATGCTCCTTCAATACCAACATGCCATCCGAATTCGCATCTCGCAAAGAGAATTACGTATCAAGTGCTCTGAGAGATGTCAGGCCTCGCCCCGTCTCTCGAAGGCGACGCTGGGATTCGTTGAAGGAGCTACCACCTATGCCTGGGGCATTTCCCTCAGTCCCCGCTCTCTCCCTCGGCGCTGCACAGAGCGACAGGGAGAGTACGAGGACTGCCTCATCACTAAATCCGACTTCTTGCTCAGAGAGGTCATCTACCTCGGATGCGTTTTCCGACTATAGGAGTACCCTGCGATCGATTGAAATGGATGATAGGATGCGCAGTCATACGTGAGCTCTCCACTCTGTCTCCATCATCGCAACCGCTGACTCTCGGGGAATTCACAGAGGGAGGGCTGAGTCATCGAAGGGAGTCAACAGTACTCCGTGTAAACTGGCACCCAGCCCCCAAATGACGAAGCTCGAGGAGGCTTTAACTCGTCTGAAGGAAGATTTAAGGGACAAGAAGGAGGAAGTGGACTCGTTAGCACTCGAAAACGCTCAACTGAGGGAACAGGTTGCCAACTTGCAGCAGAAGTGCATCGTCGGGGAACGCCAACTGCAGATGATGGGGAGAGATACGGAGGTTGCGCAGAGGGCCGCGGAACAGGTGCAACGCCAGCACAAGGAAATATTGTCGCTGTTACAACAGATCTGCGGAGAGATTCAGAGGATGAACTCTGAGGAGCCAGCAGCAGAGTCAGCGCTACAGGGTGCACCAGAGGAGAGAGAATCATCACCGCCGCCTCATCAAGAGCGAAGGCGGTCCTTGAGAGAGAAAATTCGAAAGATGCGGAGAGACGTCGAGGATTTCGTCCAGACAAAGGGAGGGTTTGTTTGATACACGTGATACCAATAGTACACGCACAATTAATATAGCTTGATCCCTCGAGTTTTCCCCACTCTTCGCATTGTAATGATGCTAACACCTCGGATCTCTATACAGACGGCAATGCAGGGCTACGTTTGCCGCGCGGCCCCCATGCACACCAACGGGGATAAACCTGACCAACGCGGCGAAGCTCCAGGTGTTCACCTTTGGCTTTAACGACCTTAGTCCTCATGCGCTTGATTGACATATTGGTTGTCGGCTGCACCTTGCTCGCTGAGGCCCTTGCTACACTTCCAGAATTCCTGAAAGAGAAGGGGATATCCTTCATAACGCCAGATAACCCCGAACACCTGAATATCACAACACCTTGTGGGTCTGCTTTCCCCAGCTTAGTTTCCGCAGTCCTAACCCTCATTGGGTTCCTTCTCAGATAACCTTAGGCTCACTGTACAGCCTTCAATTGTAACATTTCCAACGACCCCAAACCAAGTCTCCGATATTGTTAAAATAGGATCCAGCCTCAAATACGCCATAGTTGCACAAAGTGGTGGAGTGAGTGTTCTTCTAACAGTGAGACCCAAAATCTCATGATCGGTATCAGCACAGCTACATTGCCAATGGCCTAGGAGGGAAGAATGGATCCATAGTAGTCGATCTGAGATCATTTAAGACGATAAAGATCGACGCAAGCAACAATATAGCTAGAGTGGGAACGGGAAATAGACTTGGAGACATCGCTTTGGTGTTAGGAGACCAAGGGCGGGCTATCCCTCACGGAACATGCCCTTACATCGGAATTGGTGGACATGCAGGTAGGTATCTACGAAATACTGCGTGAAGTCTCTGTTAACGGGAGGTCAGCATACGGCGGCTTTGGATTCACGTCTCGCATGTGGGGTCTGACCTTGGATAACATCGCCTCCGTCGATCTCGTACTGGCGAACGGTAGTCTTGTCAAGACTTCTGTACACGAGCATCCCGACCTCTTTTGGGTGCGTCTGGTCCCGAGCTCCCAGGCAATGCTTTCTCACCTTTCATGCAGGCTGTGCGTGGTGCCGGTGGCTCCTTTGGAATTGCCACTGCTATCGAGTTCAACACTCATCCTGTCCCATCCTCAGGGACCGTCTTCACATATACCTGGGTCCTCAATGTCACAGATGCCACACAAGCTTTGGAGAATTTTCAGAATTTCATACAATCGGACATACCCCCCGAATTCGGCCCTATGTTGTTTTTCTTCCCAGGAGCACCCAAAGGTCACGTCCTCTTCGGCCTGACCGGCGGCTGGTACCTCGATCCGCAGCAGCTAAATGCTACCCTGGAGCCCTTCTTAAGTGGGATGCCCCCGCCAGCGAGTGTGATCCG
>JAEUWS010000391.1:0-47075 GCA_018524945.1 Podaxis sp. C-F-92630
CACGCACCCAACGGAACTCAAAAAACTCCGTTTTGTCTTCGTAATTGGAAAGAATCACTCAAAATGAATTAAAGCAATACATATGTATGTAGCTATTGGTGTGTGCCACCCACTGGTACCCACAACGATACAATAATTGCCTGGGGCAGGTATCGTTGTCGACAGTACAAGGGCGCCGTGAGCGATGGTATACGAAGCCAACTCCAGAACGGAATCAACGTGGTATGCCGTATCGCCGGTTCGATCTTACACAATGTTGACTCATTACACGACAGTTGAACAGCGAGGAAGGCTGCTGGAGAATTTCTCCCTGTCGAGACAATTTAAGGATTGTGTGATTCACAACATAGAAAGATGAAGCACTTAACGGAACAATCTTAGAAACAAAGAAAACGCTTTGATAATAGAGTTTCAGCAGCGCATAAGGATTGCGAGGGAAAGGCAGGGAAGTATTTTCTTGGAACGGACTAAATAGAAATTCAATCGGAGATGGCCGATTCTCGCTAACTGCCGGTAAGTGCAGCACACATTGGTGTCTGAGTAAGGCACTCCGTATCAAGGTCACTTCGCACACCAGTCAAGCCCGTACTCCATCGCCCTTCCAGAGTTCCTCCTTTCACTTTTATAGATAATCTTTCTACTGCACATACCCGCCGACTATCCCAAACGAGTCTTCACGGCGTGGTCTAGCAATGGTTCGTTTCATCTTGTTGCAAACCCTTATTACGCGCTCACTGATTGTTACATTCAGAACGACACCATGGAAGTTTTGGACGAGAAAACTAATGGTGCCCCCATGATAGAGATGGAGGACATTGTACCGGTGACAAATCGTACATATCATCTTCATCACGACCTTCACCTGCGGAAAGCTGAATATTCTTGTTCACTACATTTTAGATGAGGCTTTCGCGGCTAAGCATATGCCGGATCTAGGTCATGACGTGAAGGATTTCAAGGTCTTCACTTGGAAGTTGACGAACTGGAAGAAACTGGAGAAGAAGTTGACCAGTCCCGAATTTGACTGTGGCGGGCACAAGTGGTGAGTCGTCCTTGTTGTGGGCTATGGCTGTACATGTCATTCGTCATCTCTAATTGCCTGATTATGATTACAGGCGCATACTCTTGTTTCCCTTTGGAAATTCCAATGCTCCCCCTAACGATACAGTGTCTGTTTATCTTGATTACGCTGAACCCAAGAAGTCACCCGAGGGGTGGCACGCATGTGCTCAGTTTGCCCTCGTCATCTCGAATCCCACTGATCCTACCATTTACACCGTCAGCCGTGAGCACATATTGAACTATCTGTCATATCTAATCTTATATCGTTCCCTAGATGCCCACCATCGTTTCATTGCTGAAGAATGTGATTGGGGTTTCACGCGATTCAGCGAACTCCGCAAGCTCTTCTCTGTACAAGAAGGTCACAGCCGACCTACGATAGAGGACGAAGCTGCAGACATCACCGTATTCGTCAGGGTGCTTGAGGATCCTACTGGTGTGCTATGGCATAACTTCGTCAAGTAAGCCTTCAGTCCAGTTGATTGCCCCTTGGCTCATCACCCGTAGCTATGACTCGAAGAAAGAGACCGGCTACGTTGGCCTGAAAAACCAGGGTGCTACATGCTATATGAACTCACTCCTTCAATCTTTATATTGCACCCGATACTTCCGCAAGGTGAGCGCATCATCCTTGATTTGATTATCGTCCTCATATATCTACTAGGCTGTGTATCAAATACCAACTGAAGATGACAATCCCACCGAGAGTGTTCCCCTCGCTCTTCAGCGCGTATTCTACCATCTCCAAACTTCGGATCAACCAGTTGGTACGTGCAAGCTCATCGTAACCGCCAAGAGGGTGACTTAAGCTGGCCATAGGAACAACGGAACTGACAAAATCATTTGGTTGGAAATCCCTTGATTCCTTCCTACAGCACGACGTGCAAGAGTTTAACCGAGTCCTTCAGGATAAATTGGAGTCCAAGATGAAAGTGTGTATGCCGTACCTCGAGTATCTTTGGAAGCTTATCTTTTCTTCAGGGTACCAAAGCCGAGGGTGCTATCGCTAAACTCTTTGTTGGTAAAATGAAGAGTTACATCAAGTGTGTCAATGTTGATTACGAATCTTCAAGAATCGAGGAATTCAACGGTATAGTTTCGTTACTATGATGGTCATCAGGTTGCTAACTTCCTTAATCAGACATCCAGCTCAACGTCAAGGGCATGAAAACTCTACACGACTCCTTCAAAGATTATGTCGCGGTCGAAACACTTGATGGCGAGAATAAGTATCACGCTGAAGGATACGGCCTTCAAGATGCCAAAAAAGGCATCATTTTTGAGTCATTCCCACCAGTGCTTCATCTTCAACTCAAACGTTTTGAGTATGACATACAACGTGATGCCATGGTCAAGATCAATGATCGCCACGAATTCCCTTTCGAAATTGATCTATCTGAATTCCTTGACCCCGCTGCAGACCGCTCGCAACCCTGGGTTTACAAACTGCATGGCGTGTTGGTCCACTCAGGAGACCTTCACGGCGGCCACTATTTTGCTCTCATCAAACCTGATGGAAACTCAAGGTGGCTGAAATTCGATGATGATCGTGTAACTCCTGTAACGGACAAAGAAGTTCTTGAAGAGAATTATGGTGGTGAACCGCTCAATGGGCTCCCACCAGCTCTTCAGCGGAACCAAGTTCGCGCCATGAAGCGTTTCACAAACGCCTACATGTTGGTTTATGTCCGAGAATCGGCCATCGACGAGGTTCTAGCACCTTTCACCGAAGAAGATACGCCGGCTCATCTCAGTATGCCCGTTCCTCGCTTAGCTTGGTCGCTCACTGATTATTGCCTACAGAGCGTCGTCTTGATGAGGAACGCCTACAAATGGAGGCTAAGAAGAGGGAGAGAGAAGAGCAACACCTCTTCCTCACCGCCAAGGTTCCTTTGAGCGTCTTTGATTCTAACTGAATCTGACGGGTTGCGTAGGTTATCACTGATGAGACATTTGCGCAACATGAAGGGTTCGACCTGGCAGCCTTCGACGAGAAGAATTGGCCGGCCTCTGACCTACCGAGTTTCCGTGTTCTAAAAACAGAGACATACAGCACGTTCAAAAGTCGAGTGGCACAGCACTTCAATTATCCCGAGAACCAAATTCGACTCTGGGTACTGGTGAACAGACAAAACAAGACCGTCCGTCCCGATACCCATATTCCTGAAAATGAACCTGCCCTCAGTAAGCATTGAATTTCCCTGGGAACATAGCAGCTAATGGTTTTCAAGCCGTCGAGGTTATCCGCAACAATATGGCTGCTCGTCAGAATGACCTTCGTCTCTATCTTGACATTATTCCTGACCCATCCAAGGTCGGTCGGCTCTCAACCTGGAGGTCCGGGGTGGCTGACCATGTACCGCACAGCCTGACCCTCCTCCACAATCTATTATGATCTTTTTGAAGCATTTCGATACCTCCAAACAATCACTTTACGGAGTGGGTAAGGTATACGTGCTCAGGAATGCCAAGGTTGGCGATCTCATTCCTGTAATAAATGAACGGATGCGTTGGACACCTGGGACACCACTCAAACTCTATGAGGTAAAAGTTATTCCCGAATGTCCCAAGAAATATCTCATTTGGTGACTGCAGGAAATCAAACCCGGAATGATCGAGCAGATGAAACCAAAGCTTTCATTCGCGCAGAGCGAAATTCAAGATGGAGATGTCATCTGTTTCCAGGTCGACTTACCAGAGAAGGAGTAAGCTACTGTCTCTTACAACGATATCCAGAGTTCTTACGGATGCTAGGATTCATGACCTTGAGGCACAAGGTCTCTACTCTAATCCCCTGCAGTACTATGACTTCCTCCAGAATCGCGTGATGATCATTTTCAGACCCAAGTTTGAGGAGCCGGATAATGACCGTCCAGAATTCAACCTCATTCTCAGCAAGAAGCATAATTACGATATCGTGAGTTCTCTCGAGTATATTGCTACACATCCTAACGATGCCATAGATGGCCGCTAAAGCAGGCGAATACCTTCGACATGACCCTATCAAGCTGCGCTTCACAACAACGCATGCTGGTAACGGTTCACCAAAGTCGGTGCTTAGGCGATCATTGAACCAAAGCATATCCGAGATCATGGGTCCTAATTACATCAACCCATCAACAACGGTCATTCTCTACGAGAAACTTGACGTCAGCATCGTCGAGCTCGAAACCAAGCGCAGTCTTAAGGTCATCTGGACGGGCATCCACAACAAGGAGGAAGCAACACATCCATTCCTCCTACCTAAGACCAGCATGGTTCACGAGTTGGCGGACCATTTGTCGAAGCTTGTCACTTTGACGCCGAATGGCAGTCATAAGATCAGGATATTTGAGATATCGAAGGATGGGAAAATGCAAAAGGAGTTTACAGGGACGGAGATGATTGGCAATATTCCCGACCCCGTCGAGCTGTATGCCGAGGTACGTCAAATTTGCTGTTGACTAGTACAGCTTCATTGACATCAGTTATAGGAAGTACCAAAGGAAGAGTTGGAGGCTGACGATTCCGACAAGGTCATCGGCGTCTTCCATTTCTCTAAGGAGTTGACACGAACGCACGGCGTTCCATTTAAGTTTGTTGTGAAACGCGTATGTGGGTTCCTGGTACTTTGTACAGTCTTGTTGATATACTTTTAACAGGGCGAGAGATTCGCTGATACCAAGAAACGGTTACAAGCGAGACTAGGCGTTTCAGATAAGGAGTTTGCAAAGTATCGCTTTGCTTTGATTCAAGCTTCGACGTTCAAGCAACCTTCCTACATCGAAGACGGTACGACTCTTCAAACCATATCGCAGAATGGCACTCATTTTTGGATGACAGAGGACACAATCTACGAACATCAATTCGCACCTGAGGATGTGTTGGGCTTGGATCACGTCGACAAGTCAGGACGAGCGAGAACAGGTGGTGAGAGGGCAATCGTCATTCGAGGATAGTCTAGTTTCTGCCTTCATACCTTCGACGCACATTATTCAGTTACATCTCACGTTATTTTTCGGTCCTGCCATCACTGTATTTTCTCCCCTTGTGCCGTTGAACACAATAATTCCCCGTGGTTCCCGAATACATCATGCCATTAAAAGCGGACTGTACAAGTGTCGTCAGATAGTATAAACTGGCAAGTGGTATCTATTTGCCCTTCTTGCCCTTCCTCTTGCCCTAGGACATGGTGAGATATGTAAGAAATGAGTTGTCAAAGATAGCTCACGGGTTTTGAAGATCTCGAAACAGTCGACTCTCCATCACTAGATACTATGCTGCTGGGACCGGGACCTGTTTTGGGAGCAGAAGGGATCGGCAGGCCATTTGAGACTT
Organism: Podaxis sp. C-F-92630; assembly: GCA_018524945.1. Lineage (NCBI taxonomy): Eukaryota > Fungi > Basidiomycota > Agaricomycetes > Agaricales > Agaricaceae > Podaxis > Podaxis sp. C-F-92630. The sequence continues at coordinate 5,380 of JAEUWS010000391.1, forward strand.
GGGTTAAGGAAGAGGTTACCAATGGTGGAGCAGGTGTAGTCTCAGGCTTTGCCTTCACCCCGTACTTTTGTTCTGATGTCAATGTAAGTATGATCCACGCGCGTGTTAGTGGTGCACACACACCAATTTCGAGCTTAGCCGAGGAAGTACGCTCAAATACTGCTCGCATCTTCTCGTTCGCAAGCATTTCGTTGGCAGTGGGGAAAATGACCTGGCCCCAACCTTCAACGAAGGAATTGGCCTCTGACACCACTTCCATGATCTCGGCTTCCAGCTCCTTCTCGGCCGCTAAGAGACTATTCCATAAATCATCACCTATTGACCCTTTCTGAAGGAGAGCCTGAAGAGCAGGTTTGTCTTCACGGATTTTCAACACGCGCTGGACGTCGGCCATGGCGCGACGCACGAGGGCAGATTTGAGGAGGGCATCAGAGGCAGGAGGATCGGTTTTCTGAAGGAGAGTGACATATGCATTTCGTTCGGGGTGTGAAGGAAAGTAGGGCTCGAATACTTGTTCTGTTGATGTACACAATGAAAGTTAAAACCAAATGATGACTTCCGGGTGAGAGATGGACCGGACGTACTTGAAGTATGTCGGCGGTAGAAATAGCTGAAGACAAAGAGTCCTCCGAAGACGATGATAATGTATGCAACGGGCACCAGAACGGACGCCATGGCGAAGAGTTTGGAAGGGTCAACGTGTTCAATCTTGGATGTGCTGGCGAAGCTTGCAGTTGCTTGTCATGACCGATTTAATTATGTAAGCATGGGGCGGCTCATTGAAAGGGCGGCACGGAACATCCAGTGGGATAAGTAACCGGGACACATAAATACTGTGGGGTGCATAAATACTCCATTGACATTCCTAGTTGTCCCGCTTGACTCTCGACTGCAACCTTTTGGCCTGATGTTTGCTCGTGCTGCTTCCTCTAGTGCTATCCTTCGCGGGGCTTCGGCTTCGGCTTCTTTCAAAAGATTCGCGTCCACCAAGGTATCATTGATTCGGTTATTAGTCGTACCATTGCCTGGAACGTGCTCATACGGTTTTCTTTCGTTTAGTCTCTTCGTGAGACCTTGAAGGAAGTTATTCCTGCGAAGCAGGAGCAGCTCAAGAAGCTTGTGAGCTCGGTCTAATTCCGTAAACTGGAATCTGGACATTAACAAAGCTTTCAGAAAGCCGAACATTCGCAAACGGTCGTTGGCGATGTTAAGGTTAGGAAGGTTGAAAAAGCACGCATAGGAATGTCCTGAATGCCTTGAACAGGTCGAGAACATTATCGGTGGCATGCGTGGCTTGAAGTCGATGCTCTGGGAGGCTTCCGTCCTTGACCCTCTCGAGGTTCTTGACCCATATTCCCCGCGTTGTAGATCCGTACTCAACCTTAGGTATACCAGGGTATCCGCTTCCACGGTCTCACTATTCCCGACTGCCAAAAGGTTCTGCCGCCTGCACCAGGAGGCAAAGAGATCATTGCCGAGAGTATGCTCTGGCTCCTCTTGACAGGTCAAGTTCCTACACCCGAACAGACCCGGGAGCTCTCCAGGGAATTTGCCAAAAAAGGAGACCTTCCTAAGTTTGTGGAAGACCTCGTCGATTCGTACGTTTGCCCGGATCCCGTTGGCCGATAGTGTGTTGACGAGTAGGGGCATGTGATTTTTGATGCTCCGGATTGCAGGTTGCCCCAGTCATTGCATCCTATGACGCAGCTGGGTGTTGGCGTTGCCGCATTGAATCATGACAGCCAATTCCAGGCTGCGTATGAGAAGGGTATGAAAAAGTCGGAATACTGGACTCACACACTCGAGGACTGCTTGACCCTCATTGCCCGGCTTCCGGCTCTTGCTGCTCGCATTTACCGAAATGTTTACAAACCTGGTAACGAACTCCTGGCCCTCGACAAGGACCTGGATCTTGTTGGTGAGGATTTCGGACAGGATCCATAATGTCATGCGCATCTCACTGAACTTCACAATAGGCAACTACACTAGACTTTTGGGCTACGGCAACAACCACAGCTTGACCGAGTACCTCCGACTATACATTGCCCTTCACGGTGACCATGAGGGTGGCAACGCATCTGCCCATACCGCTCGTAAGCAACGAATTATCCGTTTGGAAAATACTCATCTGACGTTTCCCAAGATCTTGTCGGATCCACGCTTGCTGATCCTTACTTGTCATACTCCGCCGCTTTGTTCGCCCTTGCTGGTCCCCTTCACGGGTACGTTTCCTGTCCACTTATATCTATGGTGATCCCAAGCGTTGACAATCTTCATTCAGCCTCGCCAATCAAGAAGTTCTCCGCTGGCAACTCGCCATGCAGAAGGAGATTGGCAACAACATCACACACGAAAACATCAAAGACTACCTCTGGAAGACCCTCAACAGTGGTCAAGTTGTTCCCGGGTACGGCCACGGTGTTTTGAGGAACCCCGACCCTCGATTCATTGCCCTCCAAGAGTTCTGCCAGTCCCGTCCCGAGCTGAGGGAATCACCAATTATTCAGTTGGTTAACAAGACCTTCGAGGTTGCTCCCGGCGTCCTCAAGGAGCACGGCAAGGTTTGTCTCGATTCAATCTACTCAAGCGCGAGGTCGACAGGTTGATCGATCCTGGTTTTGGGAATGCAGACCAAGAACCCCTATCCTAACGTTGATGCCACTTCGGGATGTGTCCTTTACCACTATGGTCTTACCGAGTTCAAAGTGAGTATACGAATCATCTTGGTTTGGTTTAGTTCTAATTCTCGCATAGTACTACACTGTTATCTTCGGTGTCTCTCGCGCCCTTGGTGCCCTCACCCAACTCGTGTGGGCAAGGGCTCTCGGCTTGCCCCTGGAGAGGCCCAAGTGTAAGTCCTGTTCAATTAACGATTATCGTACCCTTGCTCATTCATGCGTCCAGCCGTCTCTATGGACGTACTTGAGAAACTCGTCAAGACTCAGTCATGAATTATACTCAACACCTTCCTACAACAAAATAATATCCAAACTTAGGTTCTTATGTCTTACGAATATAGAAGAATGGACGGAATATACATCACTTCTTATTTATACAAGGGAATATATACAGTGGTTCAACCAGCTGCCTTCGGGTAACTTCATGCCAGGACGGAAAAGAGTGGTGACTAGCCAGAAGATAGAGAGGGAAAGGTACTTAAATAAAAAGGTATACTCCTTACGACAGCCGAGTTGCACTTTGGAATGCTAAAAGGTGGTGTAAGGATTGTCCATGACCAGAAAAAGATAATGTACAAAATGGGTATCCCAAAGACCGAAATCAACCCGTGGCCTAGAACCGTCGGGGTTGGCCAGCCGCTGGGGCAGGTTGCATTTGACCCGGCTGTGGGGAACGTGGGTTCGGGAACCCTTGGCCTGGTGGAGGTGGACCTCGTGGATTGACGCCTGGGGGAGGGACGAAGCCTTGCGGAGGCCCGACATAACCTGCAGGAGGCATGCCAGGTCGTGGAGGTGCACCATTTTGAGGGAAACCACCTGGTGGGGGACCACCACGACCAGCTGGTAGGGGTATAGATTGAGAGCGCTGTGGAGGCATCTGTGGAGGTGATGGACCCGCAGTGGGCCGTGGAACTGGGGCAGAGGGCGCACCAGGGTCGCGGAGAGCAACTGGAGCTGGTCGCCCAGCTGCACCACCACCGGTTTTTTCAGCTGCTTTTATAATTTCGTCGCTATTGAAACGAAGCACCTAAGCTGCGGAGGCTAAATATAGAAACCTGGAAGGACATACTCAAGGAGGTTGAGGGCAGCACAAAGGACGACCCATTCAACGCAATCTTCGTTTCCTTCACCCAGAGTCTGCCACACGGCCTTCTCCTCGGGAGTCTTACCGGTGATGCTGATCCTAGTACCGCCACCGTTGGGACCAGGCGGGTTCTTCTGAATTTTGCCGAACTCGATGCGCTTGGGAGGGATGTTGTGGCCGGCGTAGGCAAAGTAAAACATGCTCCAGAAGGCGGCATTTGGATTAGGCTTTGAGATCTGGAAAAGGGGGAGATCCGGGGAGTCTGGGGACGGGAGAGAAAGCTTGTAGATGGGAGAAATGACACCGGTGTTTGCGATGGTCCACTTGAGGTTGCGGGAAGCCTCACAACGGACTACGCGAGATGCGGAGGGAGAGGCATGGCCGGGGTCGGAGACGGAGCCCTTGCTGTTGTCACGGCGCGGCGGGAAGAGCTTTGCGACGCAGAGATCGCCCTGGGGGGAGGGCGTGAGAAGATAGTTCTCTGTATTCTGTGGAGATGGAGTGAGCGGTCGATTGAATAGAAGAGAGGAGCCACTTGCATGGTTAGTGTGGAGATAGGAATAGAGGATGTTGGTGGGCTGGCCATGCGGTGTAACAATCAGGGTAGGAAGGTGGTTTGGAATGGGAGGGTGGTTGGGGGACGTGTAGACTGCGTAGATGGCTGGGAGACATCAGCAGGAAAAGAATAGCGGACAGAAAGTAACTCACCGGCCATGGGGTAGACAGACAGAAAACAGCAGTAACTGCAACCCCCTCGATGTCCCCGTGCACGTCACTCCAGTCACGCGTCACATCTCACGCCCACTTTCCCTTCCCCATCGATCCCCGTCGTGCGCTCACTACCAATCACGACGCCGACACCGCTATCCTAGCGCTGGACACTCCCAGGTTTGTCCTTCCCACAGAAAAGCAATGAAAAATATCAAGAGGACCTTCGTCAGTTCACCTTCTCTTCTCAACGCGTCCCCAGTCTCACCCCTCCCAGCTTAGCAGGAAGAGCTCTCAGGACTCAAACACATCCAAGAAGGACGTTAAGTATACGAACTCTACTCCTGCTTCTGCCCCGCCTCCCCCACCTCCAAATACTACAAAACCACTTCCACCCCCTGGTGGTTCCACATCAACGCCAAACCATCATCCCACCCCTACCTACTCCTCATCCAACTCCTCTTCCAACTCTCGTTCACCCGCTTCCTCGCCTCACTCTACTCCGGATCGCAGATCTTCCGCCGATAGTACTTCGCCCGCTCCCCCAATCGTCGTAGTCAGCTCAGATCCCTCTTCTGATTCTTCTCGTCACACTGGAACCACTCCAGAGCGACATCCGACTGCCCTAGATCACGGCAATGCAACCCCACCCCGCACCACGAGGGGCTTGCGTCCCAATCAACCCCCTAAGGATACTATTCCTATTGTTGGCAAACCACCCCGTAAGCAGCGAAGCAGCCGGTTCGTTGTGACTGAGAAGGTTGAAATCGAACGTCTTCCCCCCTTCATGGGTCAGTCCGTTCCCTGGCCCATAAACAGCTTTGACTGACTCCATTATTGAAGAAACACCCCCCAATGAACGTCCACAACTTTTCATTAAAAAGCTACACCAGTGTCGCGTTCTCTTCGATTTCAACGACGCGAGTGCAGAGCTCAAGGGCAAGCAAATCAAGGCGCAGACTCTTCACGAAATGCTTGAATATATTACCACGCAACGCGGTGTTATCACTGAGAACATTTATCCTGAGGTTGTCAACATGGTATGTTGCTCCCTCACTCCGTTGATCTTCCCCTTATTCAGCCATCATCAGTTCGCAGCCAATCTGTTCCGTTCGATCCCTCCCCCTGTCAACCCCACAGGCGATGCGTTCGACCCAGAAGAGGATGAACCTGTACTTGAACTCGCGTGGCCCCATCTCCAAATTGTCTACGAGTTCTTCCTTCGCTTCGTTGAAAGCCCCGACTTCAACACTAACCTTGCCAAGCGGTACATTGACCAGTCCTTTGTTCTCAATCTCCTGGAACTTTTTGATTCAGAAGACCCCCGCGAACGCGATTTCCTCAAAACTACACTACACCGTATCTACGGCAAATTCCTGAATCTTCGTGCTTTCATCCGTCGCTCCATCAACAACGTCTTCTTCCACTTTATCTACGAGACCGAACGACATAATGGCATAGCCGAACTTCTCGAGATTTTGGGGTCCATCATTAACGGCTTCGCCCTTCCCCTCAAGGAGGAGCACAAGACCTTCCTCACGCGCGTCCTCATTCCACTGCACAAAGTCAAGAGTCTCTCCTTGTATCATCCCCAACTGGCTTACTGTGTTGTACAATTCCTGGAAAAAGACCCTTCGCTGGCGGAGGAAGTCATGATGGGGCTTCTCAAGTACTGGCCCAAGGTAAACTCGCCCAAGGAGGTCATGTTCCTTAACGAGGTTGAGGAAGTGCTCGATGTTACAGACCCCAGCGAGTTTCAGAAGATCCAAGTGGCGCTGTTTACTCAATTAGCACGATGCATCAACAGTCAGCACTTCCAGGTCGCTGAGAGGGCATTGCTGTATTGGAACAACGATTACGTGGTGAATTTGATGAGCGACAACCTTGCCGTTATCCTTCCTATCGTTTTCCCCGCACTCTATAACAACTCGAAAGCTCATTGGAATCGGTGAGCATCTCATCGCCTCTCATTGCATTTGGAGCTAAAGGTTGTTTCTACTTTAGCACAATCCATGGCATGGTTTATAATGCCTTGAAACTATTCATGGAGATTAACCCTGATCTCTTTGACGAGGCACTGCAGCAATACAAGCAACGCAGAATCGAGTATGTTGGTTCCTTCCATCAATTTCCCTTATCTGAAACCTTTCTTAGGGAACAAGAGCACGCGGTTCAGCAATACCACAAGTGGGAGAAGTTGTGTCAAGCTGCTCGCAAGAATGCCGGGGATAAACTGCCCAATGGCTATCGGGAGATCCCACGTGAACCACCGCCACCGCCTGTCGCAGATGATAATGATATCTTGGATCTGTCAATGGAGTTGAATGCTGTTTCGATTGATGACGTCCCAGGTGACTTGGACGAGTCAGGGATCGAACGAGTACCTATGGCCGATCCTGGACTAGACGTAAGTCGGCTCGGTTTGTGCACCCTCCAGTCACTGACCAACAACCAGCGACCAATTCCATCTGTTGGAGACCATCCCTCTGAGCAACAGAGTGGATTGCACACACGCCGCAAGAGCGTTTTACCAGGTATGCAGGCCGAACCGAAATCATCGATACCCAAAGCGACTAACCCTTTCCCTAGTCGATCCTAGCGTCCTACGAGACCTGCAGGCGCATAGAAGTCTAGATGATGGGCCTACAAGATCACTTTGAAGTATCTTATCGTTTCAATGATCCTTGGTCCGATTACGCATACCTGTGGCGATTATATATCGTCACGCCCCTTTTCTTTGTCCAACGATTCAAGCCGTACACTTTGTTTAGTATCGCTTACTTGAGTCGTAACCTGGTTATATCTCCTCTTTTTCGATTTTCCTACTCTCCTTCCCCCCACCACAATAAGACCCGATCCTCCCTGTGTATCGAGTACATCGTATTCATATCCCTCTGTCTTGTTTCTCTGCCCTTTCTGACGTTCTCATGGAATACTATATTTTCGCCCCCTACAATCTGCTACAGAGTTTCCCTACTTGATGTTCGAGCCACATCGACATTCCGTAGGCCGCGTTTACAAAATCTGTATTTCGATTAATACCCATTCCACGACCGAACATATATATATTATGATGCACGTATATTTCTGTTACCCAACCGTGTGTGTTCCGACAAAGCTGAGACGAACCAAGTGAGACATGAGCATTTAGTTGATCGAATGAGTTCCTGGACGTTGGCTGACAGAACATCTATGGGCACTGGGCAAGTCGGGCACGACCACCAGCATAATCGTGGACAATCCAGGACCTTCTCTGCCGTTCTACAAGGAGGACAGGTGCTGACAGCGCTGAACGATGCCCATAAGCGGAAGACTGGAGCTGAACAACAATATGACGCATAACGATCACGTGATTGCGCAAAGATTCCAGAGTGTTCGCAAAGATTCTCGTCGATTCCTAAGACATCATATAAGTATGGCCTTCAGACTCATTGCCCTCTTCAGGTCTTTACTTTTTCTCCCACTAATACCTGATCCATCTTTCCACAACTAATCCTCACATATCTACTCCGACATGTCTTCCTCAAAAGCCATCGGTATTGATCTTGGCACCACTTACTCGTACGTCCTTTTTTCACTGTGTTAAACCTTATCATTGACTGATGAAAAATCGCGGTCTTACAGTTGTGTCGGTGTTTGGCAAAACGACCGTGTCGAAATTATTGCCAATGACCAGGGTAACCGCACAACGCCCTCCTATGTCTCCTTTTCGGACAATGAGCGTCTCATCGGTGACGCTGCGAAGAACCAGGTCGCCATGAACCCTCACAACACGTGAGTTTCGACTTCGATATCACATCGCACGTCATCGATGACTTATATTTGCCTTTCAGTGTCTTCGATGCCAAGCGTCTCATCGGCCGCAAGTTCGATGATCCTGAAGTGCAATCCGATATCAAGCACTTCCCTTTTGAGGTCTTCAACAAGAACGGCAAGCCCTATATTCGCGTTGAATACCGTGGCGAGAAGAAGGAATTCGTAAGTCATTCATCGCCTCGTCTGAAATTCAAAATCACAATACTGATATCGTGATCTGTAGTCTCCCGAGGAAATCTCCTCTATGGTTCTGACCAAGATGAGGGAAACTGCTGAGGCCTACCTCGGCGCTAACGTCACCAACGCTGTCGTTACTGTCCCTGCCTACTTCAACGACTCCCAACGTCAGGCTACCAAGGACGCTGGAACTATCTGTGGTCTCAACGTTCTTCGTATCATCAACGAGCCTACTGCAGCTGCTATTGCCTATGGTCTCGACAAGAAGGTGACTGGCGAGCGTAACGTCCTCATCTTCGATCTGGGTGGAGGTACTTTCGATGTCTCTCTCCTCACCATTGAGGAGGGTATTTTCGAAGTCAAGGCCACTGCTGGTGACACTCACCTTGGTGGTGAAGACTTCGATAACCGCCTCGTGAACCACTTCATTCAGGAGTTCAAGCGCAAGAACAAGAAGGGTATGTGTTTTACTATTTTTAGAAAAGAGGGAATGACGTTAACTGACTAATTGTCCCTAGACTTGTCTGGCAACCCTCGTGCTGTTCGTCGTCTCCGTACCGCCTGCGAGCGTGCCAAGCGCACCCTCTCTTCCGCCACCCAGACTTCCATTGAAATCGACTCCCTCTTCGAGGGTATCGACTTCTACACTTCACTCACTCGTGCCCGCTTCGAGGAGCTCTGCCAAGACCTCTTCCGTGGCACTCTTGAGCCCGTCGAGAAGGTCCTTCGGGATTCCAAGATTGACAAGTCCAACGTGCACGAGATTGTGCTCGTCGGTGGTTCCACTCGTATCCCCCGTATCGTCAAGCTCGTCTCCGACTTCTTCAACGGCAAGGAGCCCAACAAGAGCATCAACCCTGATGAGGCCGTTGCTTATGGTGCTGCCGTCCAAGCCGCCATCCTCTCTGGTGACACTTCCGAGAAGACACAGGATCTCCTCTTGCTCGACGTTGCCCCCCTGTCCCTTGGGTAAGTTTTCGGATCACTGACTTTTGATGAATGCGTTCTGACTTAAAATGGTAGTATCGAGACCGCTGGTGGTGTCATGACCGCCCTCATCAAGCGCAACACCACAGTGCCTACCAAGAAGTCCGAGATCTTCTCGACGTACTCCGACAACCAGCCTGGTGTCCTTATTCAAGTGTACGAGGGTGAGCGTGCCCGTACCAAGGACAACAATCTCCTCGGCAAGTTCGAACTCTCCGGCATCCCCCCTGCTCCTCGTGGTGTTCCTCAAATTGAAGTCACCTTCGACATTGACGCCAATGGTATCTTGAACGTCTCTGCCGCCGACAAGACCACCGGCAAGTCCAACCGCATCACCATCACCAATGACAAGGGCCGTCTCTCCAAGGAAGAGATCGAGCGCATGGTTTCCGAGGCCGAGAAGTACAAGGGTAAGTATCAGCGTTCATGCTCCTGATCGACCAACTAAATGCTGATATTCCGGGTTACAGCTGAGGATGAAGCTGCTGCTGCTCGCATCCAATCGAAGAACGGTCTCGAGTCATATGCCTACAACCTGCGTAACTCGATCACCGATGAGAAGCTCGCCGGCAAGTTTGATCCTGCTGACAAGAGCAAGCTCGAGTCCGCTGTCAATGAGACCATCTCGTGGCTCGATAGCTCGCAGGAGGCCTCCAAGGAGGAGTACGACGAGAAGCAGAAGGAGCTCGAAGCCATCGCTAAGTAAGTGTTATTGCCGCGTCCTGTCATGATAGTTCCTGACTTAATACCTCCTCAGCCCCATCATGCAGAAACTCTACAGCGCAGCTGGTGGTGCTCCTGGTGGCTTCCCCGGTGGAGCTCCCGGCGGTGCACCAGGAGGCTTCCCCGGCGCCGGTGGCGAAGAGGGTCCCAGCGTCGAGGAGGTTGACTAAGGGGTTGACCGGTGTCGTTTCTTCATACATTTCGCATCACGTTACAGGACTTCCTTACTGCAAAAAATACGATCACTGTATAATAGCCATTTAGATTTCAATTCATTGTCCTTTTTGTTTTCTACCTCATCACCATTAGGTTATAATTCAACTGGCTATTAGAACGTGTTTTGCAAACCGTTTTCTTGGTGTGGAGCAATTCAGTTTCGGCTTGGTTTTCGCTGAAATCTCAGTCCTTGCCAACCGTTTTCAGCGAGATTCTGCATGTGGTGCAATTCAGTTCAATCCAGTTCTCGCTGACATCTCAACGAAAGTGGTATTGCGATATACTCTATTAACAAGTCTTTGTCGAGATGTTCGCAAAATGAGATTTGCAAGAACCATCTCAGGCGCATGGTGATAACTGTATCCCGCGGACACAAGACGCATCCCGGGGCTTAGCATCATGCCGCGGACACAGGGCACACTCCGAGGCTTATGCATTATGGTTAGAACGTTAATCTCGAACCCCAATTGAAACTGGTTCATTCGGCATGTATATGTCGGTGGCCTTGATCCGCGTACTAGCATCAGACATTGAACAAGTAACAGAATGGTGGCTGAAGCGTGTCTCAATGATGTAGTGCGATAACGCACTCAGGGGAAGGTGCTCGGCAGGTGTACAGAGTTTTTACAGAACAATATGAAAGCTGACAAAACCTCAGTTCCAGTCGCAGCCCAGTACTCGGCCTTTACCCAAGCTGGTCCTTGGCTTGCAACAAGCCCCTATTTTGGCCAAGTCTCCTCAGTAGGTATTGCGTTTCAAGGCAAGTCGACCCTTTCCTTAGAGTCTCCGTGCCATTCGCACCGTCTCGGGGAAATCTTGTTCGAAGAAGTGATAATTGAAGGCTCGAAAGTTTAGGTCACTGTTATCGGTTTCAAACACTGGAATCGGACAAAGAGATGTATCAAAAACAAGTGATATTGGGTACAGATGGGGGTTCTGTTACATAATGGTCACAACATTCTAATCAGATAATTTAGTAGGGGTTGAATCAGATTGAAACCTGGGACTTGAGAGCACTGGAGAATACTTGGTCGTTAGCGGCAGGGCGAGTGAGACGGTTTTCACCAGCGTTGACTGTGAAGGTGGCCGATGGGGAAGTTGTTCAAGTTGCGGAAGGCTAGCAGATGATTCGTCCCCAGGCGAAGCACCTGCAGGGGTAGATAACGTTGTCGTTGTCGTTGTTGTTGTTGTTGTTGTTGTTGTTGTTGTTGTTGTTGTTGTTGTATGCTGTATTTCTATACCACTACAAGCAAACTAACTGCTAAGACGCGGTGGGCGCGTACTAGGTAACTACGCCCCTTGGCAGGGTGGTATCTAAGTAAATATAAGGGGTTCTGAGGTGGTGTGTGGAGTAAACGTGCTCGGTGACGTCCCTTATCGAGCAGTATGTGGCGTTGATGTTGTTGCGGACGAACTGCGAAGAGCAACCAACAGCCTGGGTGAAATTACCCTCGTTGAAGGGACCGCCGGTCGAGTTCACACCAGTACTAGCGAATTCGACCCCTGTGGCGCCGTGGCGGGCTCAGCTGGGCTAACAGGTGCATGAATATATTAAGGCACCCACTTCACGCTGTCATTGGCGTCTATCAGAAACGCTGATGTTGTGATATTCTACTGGGCGGTCGAAATGGGACTCGCGGGCGAGGTCGGAAGCCCAATTGGCATGGCTGTCACCGGCTAGGATGATCGCGATTGCAGTTTGCGTGGTAACCATCCCAGACACTCAGGCTCTAGATCGTAGATCAATTTTGATTGGACAAACAGAGAGATACTTTTTTTTACCAAGTTGTTATCTAGATCGAAGAATTGTTAGGCGTTGATCTGTAGAATCATTATCACAACTCACCTCCAGACAGGTTGATGAACTGAGTGAAAGCGACTTATTGACCAAGCCGAATACTTCGAGATACGTCGCGTAGGATGTACAGGCACCCACCCAACAATCTACCATACAGCTCCTCAGAGCTCTGCAAACAGAGTTTTAGTGTGAGAACTTGCAACGAGACGATACACACTTACACCTCTCCTAGTTTACACCCGTCAAAGAACGCCGAGGTTCATCCTTCAGCGAATCAATCACCGTGGAAGCTGAGCCCCGTGGACAGTAACATTAACACGCCAAGAGCCAAGCTTACTGGCTGTCAAGGGACATGGGCCATGAGAAGAGTACTCTCAGAATACGCTTGGATTGACAGATCCCTACAGTCCATCCCGATTGTAAGTGAGTTATATTAAAATCGTTTGTTGCGGGTATCACGGCGTCTAATGGAGAAAGCCACGCACATCGGTGATGTCGCGCTCATATTGACCTGTATAATTAAATTAAAGAGCTCGCGCCTCAGCAGAAACCGGTCACTTACGGGTATCAAGCATAGAGGCCAGCAGCCTGCCAATCTGGATATTTCCCCAGATACGGAAATGTTTCTCAGTGCCTATGTGATGAATGGGGATCCACTTAGGACAAGCACAAGTACTGGCGAATTTCCTATCGGTGAAGCAAGTGCCAGAAGGCGGGAAGGTACATCCTTAAGTAGTGTCGTTGGAGCTGCAGGTACCAGCTTTCTAGGAGTAGTTAGTAATCTATTGAAGCAGCGGACACAGGATCAGTACGTATGGCTACTGTGCATTTCGAGTACGGACCTCATGGTCATCCTAAAGATAGTAATACAATCAGACAGGCAGGCAATGAATAGATGCCGGTGCCAAATACACATGACCCACCCTATGAATAGATGTCAGAAGGTGCTCCGCAGTAGAAGAGAGACTAGAGCGACCCACTAAACGACAATCCAGGAGGCAGTTTGATGAGCGTATAACGAATCAGGATCAGACCTACACGACGGAGACGTTGCCTGTAGCCATGGATGGTAACCAGTTCCCAACCCTCGACGTCACGACTCGTCCTAGCGCTTCAGACAAGTTGAGATGATGCGAAGGAATTTCGTAGACGGTTATTACTTACCCATTACCAACCTATCCTGAGCAGAGACGGGGTATCAGGATTGACGCAAGGCGTGAGTACTTACATCGTCTCCAAGGCGGACGAAAATACCGGCGGCGTCGTTCTGCGCCGCTTGGCCGTAGGCATTAGGCCAACCTAACCATCAAGTCACCAAATTGGCTCTCGGGAAGAAACGGAGGTTACTGACAAGCTTGGTATTGAGAGCAAAAGAAAACAGCGATGGTCATGGGTCTGCCCCATCAACAGAGGCTAAACAGGGATAAGCTGTTGTCACATCCTTGATAGAAGAGAAGGCTTACTTTGCATGCTAGCGGTGGTTTTAGTAGGTCCAGATGGATCGACAACACCAGGATTAGTTCGGCAAACTGGAAGTAGTATTTTGTATCATGCTTCAACTTGACAATCTCGACCTGGACTGTCCAATCGACACCGTAGCTGGTAAAGGCCTCCCCATAATCGACGGAGTCACCTGAGGGTTCCTCTTGCTGGAGACCTTGTAAGAAGCACGAACGGACACGCTTTGGTCTGGCGATCGACCGGCGCCGCTGGGTAGCAGGACGGCACGGGTCCACAGAAGTCCGAAGTATCATATGGATCACCCTGGAGGTCTAGTATAAGTATGTACAAGAAGAGATTGTCAATTTAAGCTTCAGACGCACACTAGCAATGGAAAGCGGGAATGCGGCGTCAGGAATCAATCGAGACATGGTCGAGAATGCACATGCCAGTGTGAGTAGGGTTGACACCGGAGCTACAAGTCAAGAGTGTCTTGAATTTATTGGATGAAGAAACGTCGCTCCTATGAGCTGGACGGGTTCACATCACATTGCTGAGATCAGAAATATGGAAGGCAGGATATTTACCGTCCTTGAAACCGCAAGCGGGGACCTAATTCCTGTTAGTGATCTGTAAAGTCCTGCGACTCAGAGCAGCTGTGTCATGGCCAAATTGCTCAGTGTTAGGAGATGATACTGCAGTGAATAACCGAGGATTAAGCTCACCTGGGGCTCGTCGAAGAAAGGCGAACAAAAGACATCGAATTTGTCTGTAAGTGGCGGAAGCACCAGCGATAAAGAGCAGAGGCACACCAAGGGAACGTATCTCCACCGTAATTGCGAGTTCCTCAGGAGTTTATGCCCAGGCTTGTTTATGTACCGAATCCTTTCACCGATTCAGAGGTTACAAGTCCCTTGGACCCAGTGCATGGCCGCAACCACCTGAGCACACATTTGTGGGAATCGTAGGGTGGAGGATGCATCTCGAGAAAGAGCGATAACGACCACATGTTGGCAAGCATCCTGTGAGAGGGCAAGAATGTATACAATGACATCGGACATTTGTATAGCGCCTCTCGTCCCCGCAAGTCCCGTCCATCTACTCCCGGGAGTGGGGATGTTCGGTGAACAGTCCATTTCACGTCAGAATGTGCTCACTAGGCTCCCCATGAACGACCAGGCTCCATGCCAGAACGTGTGTAGACGACTTGTAATTTGTGCGGCCTGAAGAATGCTGAATACCGCAGCTCAAACAATGCCAAGGAACAATGACCCAAAAAGAAGAATCGAGGGTTCTTTTTTATCAGTCAGAACCCATCCAACAGCTAATCACTTCCCTGAGAGATTCATGTACCATGTGTTACGTTCTGTCCATGGCCACAAGCAAATCCCGATAGACCGGCTTTGTTGCTCACTGTGCGTGAGGAGTTCCCCCCCAACAAGGTAACCTTCGATTGAACGCATGTTATACTGGGACGCCGATCACTAGGCAAGAATGACACGGGCTAGACTTTACTATTACCATTTATGGCACATTTGTCGTTGCGGGACATTGGTGGATTCGTCGAGCTGATCACCATAACTCTTCTAAGCCGAACCAACCCGGCTGCCTGGCCGATATCCGTGAAGGAGATGCGTCCAACGAACTTCGGAAGGACAGCTATGATTGACTGAAATGTCATATTGTTAGTTTAGCGTCTCTTCAATACATTTTTCTGAGAATTACACCCCTGCTTGGATAGTTATGTCGCCTTCAGAAGCTCGGCTAATGACATAGCCAACTCGGTCATCTGGGAACGTATGCGGCTTCGAAAGATGCGACACATTGAGAAAATATGCCTAGAATAGAAATGTAGCGAACCTCCATAGAAAACCGTTGATTCGAGGGTCTTTACCGTGTTCGATGCGAGGGCTATCAAAAGAATTGTATATGATGTGGAGCGCGCAACTGGGCAGTGCTTCATCAACAGCTATCAACAGAAAATGGCATCTCTTCTGTAGACATTTGGGGAAGGGGGGTCGTCGCCACGTGCGACCAGCATGTGAATGGTAATACGCGTGGCTCCTGAGTCCTGACCCATTGTTAGAAATTGGAGGAATGCTATACTACTGCATCCTCTCCGATCACCTATCCCAATTCCTTTTCTGATTATCTCCCCGATTCAGAGAGTCCCAAAATCGTTGCACAAACAAGAACGTTTGAGCGCCGAGTTTTCTACGTCAGCCCCCCCTTGCTGCCAGAACCACTCGCTCCCATATCCTCTGGGTCATGGGCTAATCTCGATGACTCACAGGGTTCTAAATCTGTCGTCGGCCCTTAGCTTACTAAGGATGGTCATCCAGATCAGGGGAAGGACCCTGAAGACCCTAGCGTTATTTTCGGCAGCCGCACGAACGGTGCACCTTAACGAGATGCTGTCGATCTTTCGGCATTTCGTGAATTGTCAGAAACCGTTCTGTTCGGTGGTGCGTTTCAGCCTTCCTATCTGCAATGCTATACTTGTTCAAGTCAAGATCACCGCCATAAATTCAACTCGACATCGTATCTTAAGCACTATCCTCCCCCACTACGGGAAGCACTGCCGGGTTTCTCTAGTCCAGGCCACTACTGGGCGACAAGCTTACAAAGGCAAACGGTCTGTTAATTACTTACCAGTTCCGCGATGTCGACGAACAACACGCTCTTTCGATTTGGCACCGACGATGGCGAGGGCGCTGTAGGCCACCATGAACACGTTCAGGAATCAGATGTGAAAGACATCCTCGCCATTACCAGGCCGTAAGTCTTGTGTCGGCTCGCCCGCACATGGGTATTCGACTAACACCTGGTGCCAAGTTCTGGTGCATGCGTTGATTGTAAATCGGTCAAAGTGAGGTCTTTGAGACCTTTGCGCGCGGAAAGGTTTACTGATCGTCTTAGGTACGCTGCGAATTCATTCCAGGGGAGCGCAAATGTCGGCGGTGCCAGGCAAAAAATCTACCCTGCACACCCCGCGAACGCAAGAAGCGAAAGCCAGCAGAGTATGCTCTCTAACGTACTCCTTTGGTCCACCGACTCATATCAAGATTGTAGTACACATGAGCAGCTGCAAGAGAAGGCACATGAAAAGGACATCCAAATTCAGAATCTACTCCGACAATTCGAT
This sequence comes from Podaxis sp. C-F-92630, assembly GCA_018524945.1. NCBI lineage: Eukaryota > Fungi > Basidiomycota > Agaricomycetes > Agaricales > Agaricaceae > Podaxis > Podaxis sp. C-F-92630. The sequence goes on from JAEUWS010000391.1 coordinate 22,152, forward strand.
CAACTCAGAGCAGAGCAGAAGATTCGTCATTGGGTGGAGAAGGCAAATGTTAACGAGACAGGGAATGAATTCGGTATCTTCTTATGTACTCAGCATCCGGTTATGCCTATCTGAAAAAATAATCAGGGCGTAATAAACCTGGAGTTCAAGCGCTAAAATGGGATTACAAGGGGAAGAATCCCGAATCCGCGGCCGTATCTTTCTTCAGGGGTGAGTCGAATATTCTCTTCAGCCTGTTTGTTCTGACCTCGAGTTAGCACCACGCACCCATAATGTCACACCACCACTAGTAATCAAGTACTGCGCACTATATCCTGAAGAAATTCAGGAACTATTCTCACTGTACGACACCATCAGCTGACCCAGTTTCTTGTGACTGACTCTTCTTGCTTCAGATATTTTGCGCGTATCAACGTACGTTGGCGCCACTTACCAAGACCCTCGCTCGCCATGCTGATCTGTCTTCTAAAGCCGTTTTTCTCAATTCTCGACCCCGAGCTGCATACGGCTGAGAATCTCATCTGGTCCAGCCCTTTCCTCTTCACCGTTAGTACGTATGTTTTCCCATGATTCACTGTCCACCAGGCTCATTTCGCTTAGTGTGTGCGGTCGCATCGCGATATTACGTCGCCCGTCCTGACGTTTATCCTTTGGCTATGGACTTCGCAAGGGATATCGCCGGGCAAATGCTCGTGGACGGAAATCAAAGCATTGATGTCTGTCAGGCGTATTTGATAATGGCTGTTTATCCAACCCCCCGGAAGCGGTGGGCAGAAGATAGAAGCTGGTTGCTGATGGGCGTTGCTATAAGGTTGAGTCCTACGACATTCGATCTCGCATTCTGCTGTAACGTTAATCTTCACAGGATGGCGATGGAACTCGGTCTCAATCAACCGCCGCCTCCTGGGTGCGACGAAAGGCAGAAATTAAACAGGATCAGAACGTGGCTCAACTGTTACTGCGTGGATGGTTCGCACGCTATTCAATTTGGCAAGATGCCCATGGTTAGGCTTGATGATTTCATGGCGAGAACTTCGCAGGATTGGTACAAGTCTTCACCAATGAACACAGCATTCGACGTGCACCTGTGCGCATATGTTCAGATACTGATTATCGTGGCCAAATGGCGGAAGACGATGAATATGTTCGATAAGGGTCAGTTGCCCGAGGTGAATTTTTCGGCTTAGACGGTTTATTCGGGACTCAGCACATAACCTTAGGATTTCAATGTGATCGCCACCAGTCTGGAGACAGAGGAAAGGCTATCACGAGAGTTGGATGGTTGGGTAGCCGCGTATAAAGAGGAATATACTTTCATGCGTAAGTGCTACCCCAAGATATCGGTACCTCGGCTAAGAATACCATCAGCACTTCCAATTTGCAACTATCGATCGAACACTACCCAGATGTACGGTATTTTCTCTTTTATCACCGCCGTCTAACTTATGTCTGCAGGATCACTGCATATCTCCGTCTGGTGGTGCTTGCTGCTGCCTTCCAGCATGCACTCAAACGCGGTCTGTCGCGCCAATGTGAAGTATTCAAGAAAGCCCTTGATGCGGCGAAAATGGTGATATCCATTATGGTTGAACGCCTGTATCCCACTGGGCATCTGCGCTTCGCGATGGAGGCAAATTTTCTTTATGTAGCCTACGCAGCAGCATTCCTGACAAACGTAAGAGGTTATTGTCGGTTTGGGTCACGTCGCCTGTTCACAACTTTCTCTTTTAGTTGCTGCGACCCAAGTTCCTCCCTCTCCTTGACGAGAGACAGCAGCGTGAGATCATATTCCTCGTGACTCGACTTATCGAGGTCTTGAGCTCACGAGAGGTTGCATTGGACGGAAGACACACCCCAGCCTTGTATTCAAGATTCCTCTCATCTCTCATGGAGCGCCATAATGTCAAGGCGATGCAGTTGTCCTCCAAGTCTTCTGGACTGGGTGTTGCTTATCCGTCCCAATATGACACAGGCAGATCTTTTACACCACCTCATTTATCGTCCTGGCCCGATACTTCCTTCATCAACACCACTGGTCCAACATTCGTCCCGGAGTTCACTGATGGACTAATTTTCCAGCGGCACGGGGAGGCGGAAATGGATTTTAGCCTCAATCACTTCGTGCGGAGTGTTTCCCGGGACTTCCCTTCACCTCCGTTCTCATCGCCGGAGTCAACGAGTCTGGACATGCGATCCATGATTCCTGCCCAGCAACCTTGGCCTCCCCTGGGCCAGAGTCAGCAGCCCTGGTGATGTAGGACTTTTTGGGAGGTTAGTTTATTAATCGGACTGTAGTCTAAGTATTTATATATACGCGCCCGAGTGTCTTATAGTATTTCATGTAGCATATGTGGTCTACAATACTGAGATTGATTCAGATTGATTTTAGACTTATCAAATTCTGTGGCCCTATCTCGATTTTTGACTTGGTTGCCAAATGTGGAAGTACAGACACGACGCGTGCGCGTGATGTAAGGTCTTCGATACTCCCGTTCCGCTTACTTTCTGATCGTTGGTCTTTGCTTGATTCTCTCTTTCCTGACTGTTGTATTTTACTCTTTCTATGCTTTTTCTTTTATGCAGTCTCTCTTTCAGCCGGTCAGAACATCTCCTCCTTTGCGATTGACCAAGGCGAACAAAGCACCCCCTGCACCCCCTTCCATTGATCTCTCAGTCATCTCCAGCTCCACCGTTGTTGTTCCAGAGCTCAGAAATCTTTCCCATGATGACATTGACTTTATTGAGGCTGTCGTAAGGCGCGCAGGGCCTCTAGCGACTACCTTTCCAATCGTCTTCAAGGCCTATAATGATATCCTGAAGGAACGAGGCATGGATTCAGGCGAGGTTCGGTATTATGGCAAGCTTCTGAAGCTAGGGACCATGAAGGGAAAGAACTGGGGAGAGAAGTGGGAGGCGGTGAAAAGACAACACAACCAGGTGCGAGCTGTTGGACCGAGATTTTTGTTCAACCCTCAAAATGGCGTAGGGACCTGACCACTCGGACGACGACCAAGAGACAACTTCTTCACGCGTCAAACCGCGTTCCAAATACATTCTGCAGACAACACAACCTGCTCTACCACGTCTGCAAGATATCGACGCGGATACAGTTCCTTCTGACGTGGATGATGACGATGAGCCTGCTGAAGTGCCCCAATACCACCAAACTTCCAACCTATTCTCCTCCAGAAGGCAGAACACCACCTTCAAGTCTTCAACAACCCAGAATGCTCAATCCAAAGTGTCGATGATATCTTCTCTGCGAGGATTGCCCGCCCCTATGCGTAGTCAACCTCCTGGCAGTGACACATCGATTTCTGACGCGGAAACCGTCGTACTTTTAAAAGCTCCGTTATCCCATAGTGCTGTTTCAAGCAAAACTCATTTCAATCAACAAGTTCGCTCGAGTCTCCCAGTTGCCACAAGAACAAGACAAGCTTCACCGCCAATTGCTATCACTAACCGGTTTGCTGGTGCTCGACGGGGAGTGCTCCAAAATAGGGGGCAAGATGAGGACGATACCTGGAACAGGATTAGAATGCAACAATTAGAAGCGGAGGCCGATATGTTTCGCGCAGAAAGACTTTTAGAGAGATGCTGGGAGGTTTGGAAGCAAGCTTATCGGTGGATTGTGGTAGGTAGCTGTCTTGCCAATACAATTCCTAGCTAAATGATGTCTAGATGTCGCAAGAACAAATAGATGAAGCCAGGCGTGCATTTGTCCTCCGACTAGCACTCCATCACTGGAGAAATTTGCTTGCCTCTCGAAGGCTCATCTACGAGGATGTTGCTTTATTGGATAACGAGCGACGACTTTCTGCCTTTTTCACCCTCTGGAGGAAGAAGTTGCGGGAGAAACAACAGGCAAAATGGCGCAGGGATATGCGTAGCAAGATGAAGATGATCAAGGACCGTCAGAATCATCGCATCTTTAGGGATGCCTGGATGTCATGGCGCCAAAAGCACCAGTTCGCTCTTGCAGATAAGCACTATAATAGGAGGGTGCTTCTGCTGGCATTCCTGAAATGGAAGGAGCTTTTCCGCCGGATCGACGCCGTCGAAGGAAAGGCTGAGCAACTCGTTGCTTTGAGGGACCAAAGATTGCTCCTACAATGCTGGCAAACATGGCAAGCAACAACTGGCATAGCTAGTGCGGAGAAGGAGATGGTTGACCGAGTACATGCCAGAATCATCTGGAACACCTGGAGTGTTTGGAGGAAGCATACGTAAGGCACTCTCCAACTCCAGAACCACCACTTCGCCTAATCCTTGCCTTACCAGATATGATTACCGCAGAGCAGCATTCTTCCGGGACCGTAATTTGCGCAAACGGACACTCCTCAAGTGGCAAAACGCGTTGCTAAAAGTTCACGTGGGTTTGCTTCATGCCTTGTATGAGTGTTCGCTCAAATGGCTTTTTAGGCACTAGAAGCTCGAGCTGATAAACATGCTGCACGTCAGGACAAAATCCTTGCCTGTGCCGTTCTCCGAGTTTGGTTGGCACATGTTCGGGGCAGGGAAGTGGACCGTCAAAGGGATAAAAGGTTGTTATACCGGGCATATTTGACTTGGAAAGATCAGGTACAGCAAAATGCGAAACGAAACGGTGCGCTTAATATCAGCTTATCACTTCCGCCCCCCTCTGAAAAAATCATTTGTAGAACTTGCTGTCATATTCTATCACAAGACAAGCACCCGTCTCCTATTAACGAGCCTTTCCCAATGGGAGGCTGCGTACCGGTCGTATCAGAAAGCCAGTGATACTGCGTCACGCTTCTACGATGACCGTCTCTGCCGGAGATTTGGAACCATGTGGTTGACGCGGCTACGCGAGGGGGTGGAGGAACGGAAACGGCAGAAACTAGTCAAGAAACTCCAAGATCGCCAAGCGGCGCGGGTTCTTTATCGTACGTCATGCTTTCGGGGGACTAGAAACTAATTAACAATGAGACTAGGTTGGCTTCTCCGTACTCGGCAAATACGTCGTTGCGCACAAACTGAAACACTTGTCCAGGAGCGAGTACAACAAGTAAGTAACTATCTTTACCACAAATACATCGTATTAACACAAATTTATAGCGGATTGGACGGAACGCTCTGGCGCATTGGACTGAACGAGTAATCTTCATGCGAGAGCGTGAGTTGCACGCTATTGAAATCTACAATGCAAAACTAGAAAGGTGAGCCTGCCATGTGCCACACCAACGACGTCACCTTAGTGACCTTTCAGGGATGCTTGGGATCGATTCAAATCCGCGCATGTACGCCATAAAGAGAACCAAAAACTCCTGGAGGATCATCTTGTTTTAAAACAAGAAGGTAAGCTAAGTCCATATGTCGTCTACTATTTCTGTGCTAATGGTACCACAGACACACTACGTCGCTTCTTCCATCGATGGCTTGCTACTACCCGCGTCACGCAACACCGCAGATATGTTTTACAGACTAAGGAAGACGAGATCAAACTCATGATAGTCCAGAAAATTTGGGACAAGTGGAGATCCAGCTATCTTGAGAGGCGACTACGACCATTGGTGCGAGCCATTCCTTGGACAGACCATACCATTCTCACTCACAATAGGAAATCGAAATGTTGATGCGAAGTCAACAAAACTTGATGTATCAGGCCTTTAGCGTCTGGCAGGCAAAAGCTAGAGTAAATCCCCCACGCTGTTTCTTCTAGTTGAAACTGATGCAGATATCTGTGATTAGACCAGGCCCGCGATTGTGGCTGTCAAGTTCAACGCTGAACACACTAAAAAAAAATTCTACCTTAAATGGAGAGAGGCTTTGCCGGTTGCTCAGAAAGCCCGCAAAGTCAGGGAGAAGCATGATAATCTAATTTTATGTGCGTCCCATTCATTCCGCCTGCGGAGGGCTTTACTGAGATCGTTCCAAAAACAGCCAGAGTATTCAAACAGTGGCTGGAAGCATACCGGACGAAATTGGTGCTGAAAGCCGTGGCGTAAGTGTTCGGGCCTAAGATATGCCACAACTACTCAGGTACTTTCCCATGTTTAGGCGCGCACGCTACCTTCGGCTCCCCACGACTGGATCGCGAACAATGGGATCATCATCCATCACGAGTCCTCCATCCTTGTCGGCACCAGCCACACATGAGTCCACACCGGTATCTTCTTCAAGGTCATATCCGAATCGGCCAGGGTCTTCATATTTCTCGCGTCGCAGCACCGCACAAGTGCCGTCAATCGAAGGAGCCATAACGGATACCAAAGAAGTGGTGGATGACAATGAACCGGCTCCATCCGGGGAGCGCCCTCGGTCATCCCGTCTTTCGCGATCTCCATTCGGGCCGGGGCAGGGCACTGGAATCGTTAGTCTCTTGCGGACGAACGTGCATCAGCGACAGGGGGAATCTGATCTAAGTCCACCCCGTTCCAAGTATCAGTTCCTGAACCTAAAGAGTCGTCGCGGCTCAAGTGTGGGTGGGTCAGAGTCGAGAGATATGGGTGGACCTTCGCTTTTCGCGTCGGCTAATGCAGAGAGCACACCCGCAGCTCGGGGGCCGCGGTCAACGGCTTCTGATGATGTAGGTGGGCGTAGGATGGGGTGGAATCAACGAAGGACTGGAAGAAAGTTCAGGGATCCTTCGCCGTCTGTTACTTCACGCCTGACAGAATCACCTCCCTCATCTCCATGATCAACTTCTCCCGGGTGAAAAACATGTGTATTCTTGAACGTCGGGTTGCTTTCTCCTTTTCGTACGTCTTGCACTACCGGACTCCTAGGGATCATACAATACAACATCCGTCTGTCATCCTTTGCAACACCCCTATGTATCTTACTATATGCACCATACAGTATTATATCTATATTGCTTAGCGACAATATTATATATAAGTGACGCGGTCTTGAACGCTATGAAATCTCGTGGGATGTTAAGGACCATATCATATCGCAAGGAGTGGGTCACCCAAGGGGTAAAGAAGGCTTAGGGTCGCTTCGGGTCGGGAAGGAATAGAAGTACAATATCCTCGTGTTCTGTCCGTATCACGGACCGCAAGCCTGAAGAGATTAAATGAAAACCGAGGTCCAGAGTTTGGAGTGGGTCAGGAGTTGCTGTAATATTGCCAGCCGACCCAGTTGGCTATGACGAAGTAGAAGGTGGTGGGGATAATGAGGATGGTGAAGTACTTGTAGTGCATGTCCTCTGCTAGCATGTTTAATATCTGTACGACATGGGGGTTTCAGGGATTTGGATAATTTTAAGTTGGGTGATGAGACATACCGATATGCCGGTTTCTGGGAGAAAAGCGCTGAAGAATACGGCATAACTTGTTATAATGAAGAAAGCAATGGAGAATGCGACCAGAGCGTGGCCGCCATCGACCTTGGCCATGCGGGGTTGAATGGCCTGTGTTGGGATTGAGGAAAACCAGAGCCCGAGAGGCCTGGGAGAGTACGTGTGACTTGCCGACTGGTGGCTACCGTGGAGACAAGGTTGAGCTAATTGGACATGAGGCATACAGAACCACCTTTTCAGACACGAACAGCTCCAACTGCAGGCAACAGGACAAACGAACGCGCAAATAAGAAAAGGACAGAAAAAAGGAACTTAGGGTCTATCTAGGACGATGAACTCTGACTACAGCGCGTCACGCCATACTAACCGCGATCAGAACATCGGGTTCGTAGTCCAGTTACTCATGTATTCGGATGCCAGGAGAAAGACGTCTGATCCATAAACACTTGCAGCTCTCAACCCGAGGAGAGCCGTACGACGACCGGACAAGAAGAGGAGCGCAGGCCGCAACCGCTTCTGTCACCTGATATACCCAACCCGGACCTCAGCGTTGATTTTACATCGATCATAGACTCGACCCCTGTTGAGTAAGTAGAACATCCGTGCCACTTCATTCTACTACAACTTATGATACTACTTGCATCGACAGGGATGAGAAAATTCAGAAGCGGAAGTCGAACCTCCTGAAACTCAATGAAGAAAATGAGAAGCTGCAACGGGAGCTGCAGGCGATGAGTGAACGCCTGGAGGCTGCAGAGCGTAAGCGTGCGCAGTTGCAGGCCAAGGAACAGAAGGTGGCAGAGTAGACCGATGTAATTAAGACTATGTTGAACACGTGATGTGGGGAAAGGGTGTCTTTTGATATGGCGTAGCGCGCGTCCTGGCCCGTGGTTAAGTTATCTTGTCCAAATGACTTATCTTTCATCTTTACTCCACCAACATCGATAGACCCCAATCCCAATGCAGGTGCGCCCTTCATCCTCCTTTTCCACCCCCACTGTCCTCATTCCTCTCCATGCAGAGCCGCAGAACATCTGCTACCGCCGCTGCCCGCCGTTTGTCCGAGCGGCGCAGCTCGGGCAGGTCCTCCCGTAGACCGTCCATCGACCCTACGAGGCTTGTCCCAATGGATAAGTCAGTCCCAGTTTTTGCATGGTCACCCATCGAATCAAACCCCTAATCGCGTAACAGGGTCTCTCATATCGGTGGATCCGACGACTTCAATGTCGTCTTCATAGGCGCAGGCAATATCATGTTCGGTAAGATCGCCTGCTTGTGTTATTTTTTCATCTCTCATCGATCGCGCCAGGCTCCGACGAAGGTCCTTGGAACCATTCCTTCCGTTTAGAACAGTAAGTTATGCACCCGTGCCTCGTCTCCCCTTCTTCAATCTATTTTTCCTTAGCAAACTCGGCCGTCGCCTTAAAGTCGTCGCGCTTATTGACCCCGCCATCGAGCGTGCTACTGCGGTTCTTCAGAAAAAATGCGACTCTTTTGTCGTCTCTGCTTACCAGGACACACGCGTCTACAAGACGCTAGAAGACTTTGTCAAGAACATGACCCCAAAGGAAAGGCCTCGTGCCATCATCATCGGTAGCCCTCCGATGTTCCGTGGTTCTTTGCAGCCCGGAAGAGACATTGAAATCCAGATTCTCAAACACTTCCCTGGCGTTGCAATGTTTATTGAAAAACCCATCGCCACTGGACCACGCGAGTACATTCAAGACGGTTTCCAGATTGCAAGAATGATCACCGAAGCCAAGGCAATTTGTTCCGTTGGGTAATCGCACCCGTTCTTTGAATGGGGTGGAAGTTTGACATCTAGAACTAGATACATGTTGCGCTACCTCAAGGCCGTTCAGCTTATGAAGCAAATCATCGAGGAGAACAATTTGACTGTCATGAGTACTATTGCCCGTTATGGTTGCGCATATGAGTCTATCGCAAAACCCGACTGGTGGGACAAGTCAAAAAGGTGCATTCAGTGTCTCTATCCAATATTCTAAACCTAACTCCAAAATTAAGCGCGGGTCCGATAATTGAGCAAGGCACTCACTTCTGCGATCTCTCACGTTACTTCGGTGGTGAAGTCGACATCCCGAGTGTTCAGGCACACTCGTTGGAATGGGATGAGAATGCTGGTCAGCTGTCAAAAATGCGCATTGATGAGAGCAAGATTGCTCCAGAAAATAGGATACCCCGCGTCACTGCAGCAACTTGGTAAGGCGACAAAATGGCCCCCTGGGAGGAGCTAAATCTGACCCGTCTATGATGGCAGGAAATATGATAGCGGAGCTGTCGGCAGTTTTACCCACGTCGTTGCCCTTCAGGGCACCAACTATAGCTGCGAGTTTGAGGTTTATGCTGATGGATACATGCTCAAGTATGTATGCCAGTCTCCAGATACTGACTTCACCCCTGACATGGCACAGGCTGGTCAATCCCTACGTGCAACCGGTCCTCTATATTCGTAAGCCAGGAGATGACTTTGAACAGTCAATCAATTTCCCGGACGATGATCCATTCTTCTCCGAGATCTCTAACCTCATTGACATCGTCGAGGACATTGAAGAGGACCCCGAGGCAGCACAGATTCTTAGCAGTTATGAAGGTAAACCCCGGCCGCCCGTCTGAGGGTACCAAGTATTAACATTCTACGCAGACGCAGTGAAGACGTATGAATTTACCTGGGCCATCCGATTGGCCAGTGAACGATCTCGTGCTGCAAGACTCAAGGCCAGCAATGATGCTGGAAAGGAGCAAAAAGCCCAGCAAACTGACTGAATTAGAGCTGGAAGACAGTCTTGAAACTCGAATAATTGATTAGATCCTTTGGCCAATGTATTCCTTGTGTGTACGAACAGTAATACGAATAATCCAAAGTGAATTTATGTCTTTGTTTTCTTATGCACCGGACTCGCGTCACCTCTTTTAGCCGTGCTTGCTGAGTTGGATGAGGAGGCTGGTTGATTCTCCGCCTTGTCCGAATCCAGTTTCCTTTTCTTTCGACTTTCAGCTCGGGCCCGGAGCTTTTCCCATTCTTGTTGAAGGTGCCTCTTGAGCGTTGGGATATTTTTTTCTTCAGAGCCACAACGGAAACAAGTGAGAGGTTCCTTGAGCAAAGGCTCGTACTTGGACGAGGAAAGTTTTGCCATCTACCGTATAAGTATTCTCGTCAAAGCCTTTCATGAGACTGGAGTCTGAAAGAGACTCACGGTCTGATAATAGGAAGGTTCGGCATCAAACCAGGACAAGACTTTATCTACGTACAAGAAAAACCCGAGCTTGGGATGGAACGAGTTGTAATGCTTCTTGTTCTTCATCCGTTCCGAACATAAGTCCCCGGACAACACGTGGAGGTGCATATGTCTTATCGAGTTCCACAAATAAACGTTCCAGCCAATGGATTCATCAAGAAACGCGACTTACTCCATGGACGGTGTGCCGTGAAACCCAATCCAAACATCCCATACAAACCCATATCGTTTCACCATTTCTTGTTCAATCTCAGCTTTTACCTTGAGCGCCTCTTCTTTTAGCGTGAGTATGACCTCTTTCGCTTGTATTTTTGTTATGTTCTTGGTGTTTAATAGGGCACGAAGGCTTGAGAGGTCAGTTACTGAAGGATTCACCGTTGGGGACTCGGTCTTTGGTGTTGGTTCTGCGTCCGTCTTCGTGGCTGTTTCCTTAGATGACGGTGGTGGTGATAACACGCGAGGAAGGACGAGGAAATGGAAGATGGATTTAGGGTATGCATCGTATATCGTCATAGTCTTGTCTGAATGGGAGAAAAGGATTGAAGCTGGGAGTTTAGCGGGGTCTGAGAGAGCATATGTGCGCAGGATGGTAAGATTCGCCATTGCATTAGGTGGCCCAGCCGTCGGCAATACTGGAGAGGGTAAGAGTAGGTACTTAAGACTGCAGTGATCTATTCTTAGATTAAATCTTGTTTATCATGTGATGGTGACAACAAGCCCGCCTATTAAACTTGACATTCACTACAGTAAACACCGAAAATCTAATGCTACAAGGTCTCGGATGAAACGAACGAAGGAGGAAGGGAACAAACGCAATCACAGAAACATTACATCCCACTAACTAATAGCTCTCTCAACTCGTCTGATAGCTTGAGCATACCCAGGTTCGTATGCTTCATGGGGTCACTAGCAGTCGAGGAGGATGTTGCCCTGTGTCGTAGACCACTGTTCTTCGACGAAGCCTCCTCTGCCTTCCGACGGTCGATGTCAGCCACCAACTGCGCGAACGACAGGAACAGAACCTCCGCTTGTGCCAGGGTTGTGTCGAGTTCAATCGTCATACTCAATTCATTGCAGTACTATATAACCCAGATCAGTTTGTAACAATGTGAAAGGGGAAAACGAGTCTACCTTAAGAATCTCGTCGAACTAAGATGAAGGATTGAGCATTCGTGAATGGCGGAATGCCGAAGGGACGTACTTCCACAAGATACCGTAGTATCATATCTCGATGCGACTCCAGGACAGCAAGAGCGACGAATAGCACGAACTGTTTGCTGTAATAGTCCGTCCATAATACCTCCCAGAGTCGGAGGATTTCGTCAAACGGGAACTCGCGCTTGAAAGCGATAAGAACCCATCTGAGTAGCAACGTCAATATTCCTTGAATATTCAACCTCCAAGCGAACATACCTGAAGCAGAAGAACAGGTTCAGGCCGTCGGTTTTCTCTGCGCGTTGACATCAGAGCGGAGTTTATGGCGAACTCAATCCACTACTCACCCAGATGCCTGAATAATTCAGGGTCCATAACCTCAATCAACTGCTGCAGCGTCGACAATTGCTTCTTCATTCCACTCTGATCTCGCAAAAAGTTCTTTTTCTGCCCCCAAAACTGTCATTCAGCTTCGAGATTCCCACAGCACAATGCGAGCGACTTACCATTCGCTCCATAAACTGCACAAAACACCAAAACGTCATCTCCTCATCTGCATCCATAACCACATATATCGGCGCACAGAGGTCAGACATTCCCTGCACATACCCTCCAGGAATAAAAACGGAATTCAACTTTTGCAATAAAAGGAAAACGATAGCTCACAGACATACCCAGATCTTTTTCATAGAAATTGTACGTCAGCAATATACTAGCCAATCGTTCGATATGCTCGTTCGTTGGAGATTGAGCGCCGAAGTCACTGAGATGGGGTGAGATCATCGAATAATGCAGATTTGCCTTCTTCTCATCATTGGCGTCGGTATCAAATCCTGGGGTTGCGGCTGGGGTTGCGAAGAGAGGCTGGTTTCGGTCCGTCCGTCGGCAGTCGACATCGATACGGTGGCGCTCTTCAACGACATCTTGTCTGTCAAAGACCTCTGGCACGCCGCACCACTGATCTTTAATCTCCTGGTACTGTTTCCTGTAAGATCTCCATTAAAAACCAATTACATGAGGACGCGACGAAACCACATACCGCTTTCCCCGCCAATACCTCTCTCTCTCCACCGCACTCGAATCCCACTTGAATACACCAAGCAAAAATGGCCAAACCTTCTTCCTCAACCCACCATCCCCACTCAAACCTCTCCTAAACACCTCCCTCCTAAATTCCTCCACTCGAATCTTAGGCCTCCCCTCCGTGTCAAACCACTTCGCCCACTGCCTCTCATCCACAGGTTTTCCCGGATTCCTCGAGCTCTTCGGTGTAGGTAAATTAGCCGTTGAGTGCAACAGCTCAAATATCCCCAACGATGACGCCTCTTGTTCATTCTCCGCATACACTGAAGGCAAAGCCTGTGCTTCACGTCGTCTCGCACGCTCACCTTCTTCCGCAACAATACGCGCCCACCGTGCAAGATACACCCTTGCACTCTCAAACTCACCCACACCGCCCTTCTCCACCCAGCTCCCCCATTCCCATTCCCCTGGCGCACTGACAAGACTCTTCACTGGGTCAGGTAAATGTGGCACGATAGGTTTCGCTAACGGATGTGACAAGATGTGTTGCGCCGCATGCCGTGTTGCCCGCGTAATATTCGAAAAGCTCTGGAACAGTGCCATCCGAGCTTGGGATGACGACCCAGGCGATCCACTGGATGTATACGAAGCAGAACCCAAAGACCGATGTAACACTGACGACCGTTGCGAATACGCCAAATTCGGGTTCGCATTCCCAGCATTCCCAGCATTCGGTATAGATATCGGTCGAGGTCTCCTATGTGGTGGTACTGGTGAATACGGGTTTGCAAAGGACGACTGGACAAGGATATCATCCACTGCATCATCTGCGAAAATCTGGGTTGTATGCGCCTCGATGTCCGCTCTTGAGGGATCTATGAGGAAGAGTGTAGGTTGGAGTGTCGAGCGGAGGATGTGGGCGTACTGGCGCAGGCGGGAGAGGAGGTCTTCCCCACCCCAGGAGTTGACGGGTTTAGGTTGGTGGGAAGATTGGCCGGGAGGAGGGGGTGGTGGATAAGTTGTTGTTCCTGGATGGGTGGAGGTGGTGGGTTTTGCACTGCTTGTGTGAGAGGAGGCAGGAGATTGGAGAGTGAAGGAGTGGGATTCGTCATCGTGGAAATGGAGAGTGGGAAGAGTATCTCCGTTTATGAGGTTGATACCAATAGATCCATCTGGAACAAAGGTTCAGTATTAGAGACAAGTGCAAAGAACTGAAAGACACGTACACCATGAAGAAAGTGACGGAGGCTGGACGATGAGAGAGTATATTGACGTCAGCGGGACTGAGAATGCATATGATTCTGGCCGTTGTGTTGGGAGATCAATCAGGACAACATCTGCAAGACAGAGGCATTGAGGCTGAATGTTGGGTCAAACTGGCATAAGGAGTAGGAACAAACCATCATCTTCCTGGTCCCAAGCAGCCCTCTCCTCGATCTTGACAAACTTGTCCCATTCTGTGCTTCCTTTCTCATTCAACAACGTTTCCGGAATCCAAGCCAGCAGATACGTCGGATTCTGCGCTTCCTGTTCTTCTATATGAATACACGGCCCCAAGTTGACGAGAAACACACTTACCCTCTTCACGAGGGCAACGAACCCAGGGATATTATCCCTGGCATATGCGGTGGGATTAACATAGACCTTGGACTTGCTATAAACCAAACGATATCTATCTTCCTCTCCAGACTGCGTAGGCGGAGACGAAGATCCGGTACGATCAGGACGGCTTATCTCAACCATGGAATCGGTCTTGAGAGAATGATAATGAGGAGATCAGGTTGTATTAGCGCCGGTCGGCAGAAGGTCTCAGAGGAACAAAAGCAGGAGTGCTCACAGAGACTGATAGCAGATTGCAGTCTGGGGAAGGAGAGTGACGGCCTAAAGTAACCATCCACGGGCAGTTGGACGGAACAATTTAAAGAGTCGAGGGCTGGAGTCCAAAGTTAGGCCGGTGACGCTGCGCGATCACTGCGCAGTGTGCACCCCTCGGCTGACCACTGACTGGACCGATGTCATTCCACGTGACTCTCATACAAAATCAAATCAATGTGCACAGAAAGCAATGAAAAAGAGCTGCGTCGTCAGAGTAATACAAAGCAGTATGTAGCTTCCATCCCAGTATGCATAATTTTACTTTTGGGCTGACCAGACATTGCGGAGAACTACCCACCAGAACATATCCCCAACAAATAATATCAGGGTCACGATGTCAGTTATTAATTCCACAATAATGGTAGAACATGGTACGCACGTCCGGCCTTGGTGGCAAGCCTGTTCAGCGAATCGTCGCTCTCGCCCTGTGACCTAACCTGACCGCAGATAGCGAATGTTGTCGAGGTGGGAAGAGCCCGGCCGCTGGCATCGACATCAGCAATGCTGATTTGCACAGAGGCGTGATCCTTGGAGGTGATCAATCGGTCTAACGCAAGTCTACATCAGCTATCCATCCAGAACCTTTAGATCGCGAAACAAGAAGACGTCGGGGAGTTGGGGTTGTGAGGTTCCGAGGAAATGGTACGCACTGGTGGCGGCGCACTTGCGGGGGACGTAGAGATCGACGAGAATGCCCTGGATTACGCGGTCAGACGTTCGACAGTATTGGGATATTGCGGTGAGACGTACTTGGTCGTTTTCCATTTTAACGTTAGGAGGACTGGACTCTGATGCCGACGAGTATTAGATGGGGTGAAGTGGAATAGGTCCGTGGGAAGTCATGCCAAAGAACTGTACAGTTGCCCAAAAGTATTGTTTATCATGAGTGGGCGCTACAAATACTATAGATAAGATAACGGCAGCGGTCTATCAATCGATGTTCGTCAATTCTGGTTTGCGGTGATGACTCCGGGGTCAAAGTCCTTTGGAAACACTTGTCTAACGTTGACGTTAATTCTAGTTGTGCGGATGTAGTCCTCGTACGGAGCCCATTCAGATCTTTCAGTCTCTGGGAGCGACTGTTTGCGGAAGTGGGGAGGGAGAGTACCATCCAGGATCCGTGGAACGCCTTGATCCATGATTAGCGATTAGGTTACTAAAAATTATGGACACTCACCATGATATGCTCTCCGACAAGCAGGACCTGACATGATTACGACGTCGCCAGAGCGTAGAAGTATAGGAATAGGTTCCGTATCTCTCGTCTGCCCTCCTATCAAAAATATAGCGGCATTGCCGAGCCTACAAAACCTTCAGCTCCACTGTTCACGCAGAGTTGAATGTACTCACGAGATAGAAACTAGTGGGGAAGTAGCACAAACTTCAGATCGATCCACATGGGCCATAAGAGTGTCCTTTTCTTGATAAAAGTTGACGATTCCAGCGTCGGGTTCTACACAGGACGTTTTAGCAGGTAACGTCATTCCGACTTGCAAACCCTTACCATAAGTATTCTCCCAATCCTTCCACTCCGGTACTCCGTCCGGCCACTGCGCCTCCGTTCCAGCAAAGATCCTATCCCAGTCTACAGAGACAACTGCCCTTCTACATATCTCTCGCAAATTCGAGTCTATATGACCCTTGCCTTTTGTGAAATCGTATTGCTTAGTTCCCCAATGATAGAACCAACCAATGTTTGCCCAACGGAGTTTATACAAGAGTGCCGAGGGAAGAATAGGTTGGACAGTGACAGAAGGAGGTGGCGGTGGTTTGAGAGTAGCATTGATTACGGACAGTGTATCGAGGGACGCAGGGGGGTTGTTTACAAGTTGACGAGGTCCTTTAGGTTCTGCCTCCACAGATATTTCAGCGCTTCCCTGACTTGCTTTGGGTAGAACTGGTTGAGCCGCGTCAGGATCCGAGAGCGATCGCAGATGGGCATGCCATACGCCTTCAGGGGGGACAATATAATGGATATCCAGATTGGTGTCGTTTGGAGATTTTGCATGGCCAGCCAGAGCCCAACGGACAAGCCACCGCTGCTGTCCCTGAGAGACGAATGACGGTAGAATAACCAACCCTGCCTGAAAGCTTTAGCTAAATTGAAACTTGACACTGGCTACATACATTGGCGCACCAGGTATCTGCGGTGTAGTGATTACGTTCTTTTCAAGCGTCTCATATTCGACTGCGTCTGGACGCCCAGCCCACACACCCTGAGATACCTCTTCCGTCCGTGCAGAATCGAGGGTAGCTAGATCAAGCACATTGGAAAGATCAGGGGGCGGGAACCTTGCTTTAAACTTCTTTTCTGCGGTTCTAAACGGTGTCCAATCATTCTCGACATCGCGAGGTCTATTCTTGGTAGCCTTGATATACTGGCGTCGTGCCTTTTTGTAGGCAGATGAGTTGGGGTCAAGGATTGCAGACATGGAGGTGATAAATGTTCGGAGACAACAGAGCCAAACAAAATGTGGGCGCCGCAAGAAAAGTGACGAGGCTCGGCAGAGTTTAAGTTGTGTATGTGATGTCTGTATGGCTGCCCTCCTCGTCCACTGCTCTCCGCGCGAGGTCCATTAGCCGTCTCTCCCCACTCCTTGTCCGCTCATACACACTCTCCCACCGCCCTTTACGCCCACCTCCGTCCTCCTACCCCGTCCTCCAGCGCAGGTACCAAAGCACACAACCTCCCAACCAATCCACAAACCCCACTGCTATCGACACTGCTTCTAGCACCGACCAAAAAGCATCTCCTCCAACTCCCAAAGAATCTTCACAGCCACCCCTCGCTACCCGCGTCTGGAAAAAAGTCAAACACGAAGCCCAGCACTATTGGCACGGCTCTAAACTCCTTGTCTCCGAAGTCCGTATCTCCGCGCGTCTCCAATGGAAAATTCTCCATGGTGAGACTCTCACCCGTCGTGAACGTCGTCAACTTCGACGCACGGTTCAAGACCTGCTCCGCCTCGTCCCATTTGCCGTCTTCGTCATTGTACCGTTCATGGAACTTTTGCTCCCCGTGGCACTCAAATTGTTCCCGAGCATGCTTCCGTCAACATTTGAAGACAAGTTTGCGGCAGAGGAGAAACAACGAAAGTTGTTGCGTGTACGGTTGGATATGGCCAAGTTTTTGCAAGAGACGTTGCGCGAGTCTGGATTACGCGCGAATGCGCATATTGTCGGTAGTGACGCGTTCAAAGAGTTTTTCCGCAAGGTTACTACCACTTCACCCTTTCTCATCTCGCTCGTTTCTAACGAAAGCATACTCTCAGGTTCGTTCAACAGGCGAAGCGCCCTCAGCTCAAGATGTGATCAATGTCGCCAAACTTTTCGACGACGACCTTACCCTGGACAATCTCTCCCGCCCACAACTCGTTTCCATGTCACGCTATATGGGTCTCAACGCTTTCGGAACGGACAACTTCCTCCGTGGCGCCATCCGCTCACGGCTTGTCAACCTCCGGCGGGATGACCAACTCATTGATTCCGAAGGCGTCGACGAGCTCTCCGTCGCGGAACTCCAAGCCGCATGTCAGAGCCGTGGTATTCGTACCAGCGGTGTCTCACCCGCGCGTCTCCGCGAAGAATTAACCACTTGGATCCAACTACACTTACACAACCGTGTATCCGGTGTCCTACTCGTTCTCGGACGTGCATTCCAGTTTGATCGCAAGCCTGGTGAGGACGAGGATGGTAAGACGGCGATCATCAAGAGTTTGGAAATGGTGCTTTGCGGACTTCCGGATAATTTGTTGAATGAAGCTGAGTTGGAGGTGGATTTGGATAATGCGAGTTATAAACAAAAGTTGGAGGTTTTACAACAGCAGCAGGAATTGATTGAGGATGAAGAGGAACAGGAGCAGAAGGAGGAAGATGCTAGACGTGCTGCTCGTGAGGCTGCCGAGTTGGAGGCTCGTACCGCTCAATCCTTGTTGCCCGATTCCGAGGTATGTGTTTCCTCTCGTCGACATATCATATTCAATGTGACACCGGTTATAGCTCATGCCGGAGACCCCTGAACCTGACAACGCGCGAATGACAACCGAACAACTTAAAGAACTTGCTGAGGCACTTTCCATCCTCTCTTCCAAGTCGTCCGTACTTAAAGAGCGTGACGAACTTGCTGCGCTGATGGAAGAAAACCTCCAAGCAGAAGAA
The DNA here is from genome assembly GCA_018524945.1 of Podaxis sp. C-F-92630. Taxonomy (NCBI): domain Eukaryota; kingdom Fungi; phylum Basidiomycota; class Agaricomycetes; order Agaricales; family Agaricaceae; genus Podaxis; species Podaxis sp. C-F-92630. The sequence continues at coordinate 40,884 of JAEUWS010000391.1, forward strand.
GATCCCAAATCACCCTCTGGCGCATTAACCAAACGCATCCGAACAATGCTTACCAAGATTGACACGCAGTTGCAAGAATATGATGCAAAAGTTGGTAGTTCGCTTCAGATGATCTCTGCTGATGCGCAAGGAAGGATTTCGGTGCAGGATTTGGAAAAGGCGTTGGATGTGATCAAGCATAAACCGGATGAGGAGGTTGTGCATGCTGTGATTCAAAAGTTGGATGTGGATAAGGATGGGTTTGTTGAACTTGAGCATGTGCTTGGATTGGTTAGGGAGGAGGGGTTGGGAATTTTGGTGGATGATGAGGCGCAGAGTATTATTGGACAGGGGAATGAGATCAAGAACTCGAAGCCTCGCAAGGAGGATATTGTTCAGGAGTGATAGACTCGCTACTTATCTATGTCTACTAGTTTATCGTATAACCCCCCCACTTTAAATTACTTAGTTGCACCGAAATTATAGAACGTTAGAGTTGATCTCCTGCAACGATGATCGCGTGATTGTTTGATATTATCGTTAGCATGTTGATGTCGTTCAATAGCTAGCTATATTACATCTCATCCTAACGAATAACAAGAGCCAAATAATAAGTTGTGCAGTTATTTTTGGTATGTACGGATATATAGTAGTCCTTGCGAGAGTGAGTAGTAGAAGTTGAATTCCACAATCCATTGGCCGTAAACACGGGATAGACGCGCGGCGTGGATCGAGTTTTAAGCAGGCGTAATCGTCATGCATGCAAAGGAAATTGTGAGGGGTGATCCCTTCAAGGTTGCACTCTCTGCTGCAAGAGTGGTTTGACTCTGTCATCAGAGGACAACGAAAGACGGTCCTTCAGCGCAGTAGTGTTGACACTGTTCGGCTTTTCCTGCTCCTCGGGTGTCGGGGCTTCGACGAGGACGAATTCTTCATCATCACTGTCTGGAGCTTCGGCCCAGAAACGACCGGCTTGGAGGGCGAGGACACCGGTGAGGGCGACGCTGCAGATGAGGTTGTTGGATGCAAGTTCGAGAGTGCTTTGGCGGAGAGAACGGGGGAAGGGGTCTTTGAGGCCGTGTGTGGGGAGGGAGCGGAAGCGTGTAAGGATGTCTGTTGTGTGTGTGGCGTGGTCGCGTGAGGGTTCTTGACAGTGGGGAAAAGGGCGGCAGGGAGACGTACCTGGGAGGACTGTGAAGATGTACATCACAGCTGTCATTCCAAAGAGGACTGGAAATGATACATGATTTGCGCGTTAATGAGGAACGTGTGTGCGACACCCCAGGCTGGATGGAGTAGGAAGGGTACGTACAGATACTGCCGCCATCAAACATCAAATTGCCAGCTTCGCCATCCCCGAAGCTCCAGAGGATGGTGGTGCCGCCGAGGAAGAGGACAACGAAGAGGAAGTAGAGGATCTCAGGGGGCCCCTTTGTAAGGATGGAGTAATAAGAGGCAGCGGTCCAGAGGTGTTCGTCCGTGATAGGAGACTTCCAGAGGGTGAGGGAGTCTGCGATCCAGTGTGTGAAGAGGGCACCTGAATGGGATGAGCGGAGGCTGTGTGAGGTGAGAGACAGGAGAGACCGTACCGAGAAGGAAAGAAGTTACGCAGACGACGATGCCTGCCCGTGCGCCCATGGTATTGTTGGTGTAGCTGGGATGGGGAGAGGAGGAAGATGAATGGTGTTAGCTCTCACAACTTGCACCTACCTGTCCCTGTGTGTCCCCTTTAGGTCATTCTTTCCTTTTCCGCTCAACCTCTCGGTCCTTGCTTTTTTCCTCTCCCTCAATTGCCCGGCATGCAGTCAGCTAGATCTATATGCTCTAGACGTCTCCTGCGTTCACTGTCTGTGCCTAGAGTCGTCCGTCAATGTCGCCGCGCGCTGGCTACGGATAGTGCCGCGTCCTCTGGTTCAATACCTTGGTTTGTAGACCAAGAATATGAGCAGCCTAAACGACCCCTCTCTTCGCGTCAACTTCCTCCGCATCTGAAGCCAACGCCGCATACAGCGGCCCCAGTACCCGAGGACGCTCCGGAACCTGTCAAACTTGTCCATTCCGCGCTCTCCCGGTCCCCACATCTGGACCTGTCGACGCTGGTAGCTGCTCGGACTGTTGATCCTCCGCCCGGTCCTCCATTGCCTCTGAAGGCGCCGCAAGGGAGACGGAAACGTGGCTCAACATATGGTGGCGAGTCGATGTTTGACGTTCCTGGTGGTATTTGGAGTTGGACCGTCATGGCCCAGGTACGTGGTTCTATCCAAGTCTGTAAGGAGACGAGTATTGAAGGTTTTGTATTTAGGTCAAAGAGGGGACCGAGAATCGCGGTGCTATTGAGTCTGTAGTGCGGGTGATTCGCAAGACAGTGCGTAATAAGATACAATGGGTGTTGTCAAGCTGACGTATACTATAGCTAGCGATGATAGAACCCCCTCTGCCAATTCCACCGAAATCCAAACGCCGGATGGGGAATGGGTGGGCCATGGTCGATGCTGGAGACTTTGCAGTTCACGTGCTAAGCCGCGAGGCACGAGAAAAGTATTTTGGAGAGGAAAGATCCAAACCTTGGTAACTCTACTCTACCATTCATGACATCATCCACATACCTCCACCTTCCTCTCTTGAGCCCTTCCGTACTGCCCTGACGTCTGCGCCCCACCGCCAGAATATATATAAGTTCGAACACTCCTTGTTTTCTTCGCACATTCACTTCTATCTGCAACCCCACGCTGAAATGTCTCACAGACAACTAAATATAAGTTCTGTGCGTTCCTTTCTCTCTACGCTGCCCGGCGTGTTTTGGACACAACGTCTCCTAGACCGAGAAACCGCTGGCCAGCCGTCCCAACCGGGCGCCCCCGCCTGCACAGAGGCAAGGTAACCGTAACATGCCTCAGGAGCACTCCAAACGAGAGGCTGGTGTCGTTGAAGCGTACCCCGGCATTCTTGAGAGCTTCGACATCGATCCCTTGCACCATGAGGTTAGCAAAGGTACATATGACCATCGTCTCTCGATCTCGTTATCCCGTGCCCATTTAAACCGTGCACAGACGATGGTCCGACTTCTAGGTCCAGTGGTAGGTTTCTGCGCTTGCATTCATGTCCACTGTTGTTGATATACTTTTGGTGCAGCGAAAACCGGAAAATAAAGTATCCCTGGCTCTTCAAAATAAGTTGAAACACATCCAAAGGCGAACTTATGAAGGCGAATCTGAATCTGAACGAGTAGCAGAACCAAAGAGTGTACTTTGTACTCAATTTACCTTTTGCTATTGCACGTGCTGGGAAAATTGGAGCCGTTGTCGCCTTAACTCTTTTGAGTGTGCTGTTCCTCATCAATCTCCCAAACTACCATGACAAGCCGAGCAGGCGGTCTCTACGGAGGAATCCAGTTCTCTGGAAAGCCTTTCTCCTCTTCTTCCTCTCCTCAACCCCCCGCACCTTCCACCTCCGTCAATCAACAAGCCGAAGAGTACAAGCCACTCGAGGCGTCCAGACCCGATCCTCAAGTTCCTGCACAAACCACTACTCAGTCACCAGCACCAGCAGCAACGCCTGCTGGATCAGCGGCTCCCACCGCTAAACCCTCAGCCGGTATCTCTCCATCTGTCCTCCATAGCACCCTAGAACTCGTTAATTGAAATATCGCTCTTGTTGCCCCCACCGCATACCTTTCACCTTACCCGCCTTTCCTCTATCCGCCCACTTGTGTGGCTTTTGTGTCTTGTGAACAGGATGGTCCGCTGCGCTTGCCTTTGCACCCGTCCGACGCCCAAACCAGAAAGCAAAACCCTCCGCACCCCGGATCCCCGTCGGCGCCTCGGTTATTTCAGCACCCGTGCCCACTGGTGCCGCTGTATCTTCAGCGGCGACTATCTCCTCTACGGCAGTTATATTTTCGCCCCCGGTGTTGAATGATCAAAAAGCCGAGGGTAAGGGGGATGCAGCGGGTGCACCTTCACAGCCGCCTCCTGCGACGACGCAAGGCTGGGGCAAAAAGATGAAACCGCCGAGCATGGTACTTGATGAAGATGTGAATGGGTTTAGAGCTACGCAGCCAAAGAAACGGCATGGTGGAAAGGGGAAGAACAAAAAGGTGCACGGCCCTCCCGTTTTGTGTTTACACACGGACGCTGATATGAGAGTAGAATAAGAATGTGCCAGTTATTCCTGTATGGGATCCTCTAGAGCAGTACGACCCTTTACGGCCGAATGATTATAATGAATACAAAATATGGAAGCAAAAGGAGCGGATTGAACGGAGGGAACGCATGGCCGAGGAAAGGAGGAGGGAGGAGAGGAAGCGGATGAGGAGGGGAGGGAGCTATTCCGATAGTGATTATACGCACTCGGAGGATGAGAGGCCACGCAAAGCAGGTGGGTACCCAAATTGAATGCCACTCGGGTGATGTGGTGTCTTAGTCGTTTATGTTTCTAGGTCGTTTCGAGGAACACTACGACCGCTGGAGTCGCAGAGATGATATCCGTGATCGTGAGCGCGAGTACGACGACGACGACAGGTCAATGGATGCTGGACCACCAGCACCGGTAGAACGTGACCTCACCGGCGACGAAGCCTATCAACGCCGTCTCGCCATGTCAAGAGGCTTCCGTCCACCTTCCCCACCTGCAGGCAATCAAGAACAATCCACAGGAGATGCTGATATGTCTGGTGTCGCACCCTTTCATCCTCCACCAAGAGACGAAACAGGCGAAGAAGCTTACCTGCGCCGGTTGGCCATGTCCACGATGAACCGTGCACAAGCCCATCCTCAGCCTCAACAACAGCCTCCGTCTCCCTCCCCGCCACCACCACCTCAACGGCAAAGATCCCCTTCCCCGCCGTCCCTTTCCTTTAACCCTTTCGCACCACCTTCAGTTCCTCCGCCGCCTCCGCCTCCTGGTGTTTCTGGAGGTGCCGTTGGATTGAGCGATATCGAGGAGAAGAAAAAAGCCGCAGCTGCTATTGCTGCTAAACTCGGCGCCCTCGCCGCACTCGCTCAACCACCGCCTCCATCTTCGACGCCAGCATCTGCAGAGTCCAGTATGTCGCCTCCAGTAGCGTCGCCTCCAACTGAAGAAAAGAGGTACGCCCTGAAATCCCAACAACAATAGAAATGCTGATTTATATCCGCTTTTTGATCCACACAGTCGTCCAGATCCACACAGCTTCGCAGCGCGTATGATGGCCAAGTGGGGACATGTAGAAGGTCAAGGTCTGGGTACAGACGGCTCGGGAATAGTCAATGCCCTCGTCGTGGAACAAACTGCCGCCTCAAGCGGAAAAGGTAAAGGCAAAAACAAGGGCCGCCAGTTCGCTGCTCCTGGTGCTGGAGGGTCGAACCCACTAGCGAAGATGGGTAAGATCGTCAACAATAATGAGGATTTGAAGGGGAAGGAAGATCGCGAAAGATTTGGTGAACCGAGTAGAGTCGTAGTGTTGACGAATATGGTTGGACCGGAAGATGTGGATGATGAGGATCTGCGAGAGGAAATTGGTTCGTTTTTGCTCATCTCTGTTGCTACGCATAAGAGGCTGAAGGTGGACTCTCTCTTTTTAGGTGAAGAGTGTTCGAAGAATGGTACGGTCGAACGCGTGGTTGTCCATCTCGTTCAACCACCGCCTGAGAATCCAGAAGATGCTGTGCGCATTTTTGTGCTCTTTGCCGGACCAGCCGGTGCTTGGAAGACCGTACGTGAACTTGACGGTCGTTACTTTGACGGTCGTAGCGTAAGGGCTCGATACTACCCAGAAAAATTCTTTTCCAAGTACGACCTCGACCAGTCTCTCGTCTAACTGTAGTTATTATCCTGTTCCTTGTGTTTGGTTACTGGTTATGCCTTGTCAATTCCTTATCTATAAATTGTTTTTGGTTTTATTTCCATTGACTTCGTATGTTCCTCGACAGAAACAAGTGTAAGAAACGGCAGGTGTTGACAGCTACTATTAACAAGAAACTCTACATATGCTAGAACTGGTACAGGGCGGGACCCAACACTTTTCATGGAATGCAAGTTACGCGTCACGTCTGCCTTTGCAGTTCTCTCTTTTCCTCCTCTCCACCCCATGTCAAGGGACGATGACAGAAGTAATAAAAACATCCCAAAGTAGATGCAATATCCAAGGGCTGTGACACGATGAGCTTAGTAGACACGCTTGAAGGGAGGAACGGGCTTGCACTCGTTCTCGTCGAGGGTCTTGTCAATGACGTT
>JAEUWS010000471.1:0-46920 GCA_018524945.1 Podaxis sp. C-F-92630
ACAAGGATAGCTGCTAGCCTAGGAACTACCTGGCAAAGAGGAAACCTTGTAACACTATGGGTGTATCCATCAACAATGATGATTACTGGAGCACCATACAATTGCTACCATGGGTGCTCTCAAGCTTCACATTGGGCCAGCTCACAGCCACTACCCTTTGAGGTGAAACTATAGACCCTGTTATGAATATTGAGGAAACCAAGATGACTGAGGACACTGAGATGGCCAAGGAAGATGAGTTTGACAATATGTAGAGGATGATTAACACTCTGTGGCACAAGACTGTGGAGTTGTGCCAATTACTTGATTGGGAGCTATGTAAAAGAGTTGATGATGCATCCAGGTACTGTGGAATCTACTTTCCTTGTGACAATGACTTGTAATTCTATTTTGATCTTGTTCTATCTTTGTTTGATGTTGATTTCTTACATCTATGTTGCATTTTTGATGTGGACTATATTAGCTTCATTCTATGTTTAACTTGAACTACAGTTTTGCAACATAACTGTTGAACTTGTGTATTGCTATTCTTACTCACCTTCTAGCTCAACATTTTGCTACAGATATGACAAACTTGATCTACTACCATACATGTAGTAGTAGATACTTGGACTTGCTTTTATACTTGCTCATTTGTATGTAGGATAGCAAGTATAATCTTAATGTCATGTTACCCTTAACTTTGCATTAAGAAAAGCTCTACCTCACCCTTGACCAGAGTCTCCCTTGAAGCTTCCCCTCTTGTTTGACTTATGGTGTTGCAATCTACATGAGTTTGCAGCCTAAGATCAACATGAACTTGCCACTTGAGGTTAAACTGCTGAGAATTGAGTCAGCAGAGCAAAGCCCTCTCAGACCCATATGGGACAAGGATAACTTTGCTCACCCTCTACAAGGATAGCTGTCTACCTAGAACTAGTCAGGCAAAGAGGCAACCTTGTAACATCAAGATTATACTTCCCTCATGTGCCCAATCCCATGTTGTACCCCTACCTCCCCTGATCTCTTACTCTCATTGCTTTGTGCTGTGTTCAAGATCACCCCAAGGTTCTCATTGCTTTGCACTGTGCCTTTCAGCATGTCATTGGTTCTCATTGCTTTGTGCTGTGCCTAAACAACACCAAAACCAAAACACATACCCTTGTGCTGTAATATGCCCACTTGTCAATCAGAGGACCCCACCCTCTTGAATTGTACATTTAGTGGTCTGTAAAAGGAAGACTTCTGACACTTTGTGCTGATGATTAATCCCAACAAATATCAAAAGTGGACAGTTCTTGATCCACAGAAATTGAAATCAAGCATTCTCAATCAACAGAAATTGAACATTGAAGTTCTTGATCAACTGAAATTGACCAACAACTATGTACCTTTCAGTCTATTTATTCTACTTCATCTTCTTGGACTATCTCACTGGACAGTATATCTTCATCAGAACCCTCTATGATCCAAATAATTCCCAAAGAACTCCATCACAAATGGATTCCTTCACCCTTAATTCAACCTTTAATTGATGCCCTAATTCAACAACAAGTTGAATGTCCTTCCACTCCCCCAATCTCATTGCCATTACTGGAGATGCTGCTGCCTTACTTGAACAAACTAGAGAACTTGATGAAAACTCAGACAGAAGTGGTGACATCTACCAATGACAAAATAACAGATCTCCATCACCCAGATCTCCAGTAGTTTCTAACCCAATCAGAGTTAGAGCTCCAAGAAGGGCTACTTCACTCAGCAAACTTTCAACTAGTTCTTGGCATGGACCAACTGAGGCAGACAGAAGAAGACAAGCCACTAGGGAAAGAAGACAGCTAATGTCAAATTCAATCACCATACCCTCTTACATACAACCCACACAACAACTCCCTAGAAGTCCAAGTGCCACCTCAACAGCAGCCCTACCACTTTACCAGCAACAACCACAACTCTCTCAAGCCCATCAACAATGACCCCAACAGCTGGTACCACAAATGCCAACCCCACAAAATAACCCAAATGCCCCAGTTAACCAAGCCACTACCTTTGGTTTTGGAACAAACATTGTCCCACCTAACCAAAGATTCTTTCAACAACCTCTCTTCACACACCCCATCATTAACTCACATACCCAGCAATCTGTACCAGGAAATCCAGCAAATAGACCACAATCTAGAGGAACTCTACCAGCAAACTCACTACAAGCAGGAAATCCTAACCTGCCTACTGGACAACCTAGCCCTAGACCAAACCCCAGCAATCCAGGAGGAGGACTGCCACCTCAAGGACTGCCAGGAGGACCACCAGGAGGACCACCACCACCAGGACTTCCAGGACAACCAGCTGCACTGCTGCCACCTTTCAGATTTCCCCAATAAGCACAAATGCCTGCTGCCCCTGCCACACCTTCCACCCCAAAATATGAAGCACCTCCACTTTACCAAGGAGACCCACAAAAGTATCTCACTTGGAAACAACAATGTGCTCTATACATTATCACCAACCAACACAAATTCCCTACTGACCATGATGCCATCATATTCATGCTCTACTACATTGGAGGAGCAGCAGAACCATGGAAAACAGAATACTTGTGCCAACATAACTTCAATGGAGTACTATACCTTGGGACCTTTAATGACTTCCAAGACAAACTTGACAGAGTATTCCTCCCTTATAACTATACTGAAGACTCTCTTCAATGACTCCATGCTCTCAAACAATGACAAAGACCAGTGGACCAGTACATCTCAGAGTTCAAGGTCCTTGCTACCCAAGCAGGGATGGTTAACCCACAAGAACTTGTTTATTGCTTCTGAGAAGGTCTGGATTTTGAGATTGGCCTCAAAACAATCACCCTCAGACCAGGAAATGATATCAATGTATGGTTTGAAGCCATGAGAGCAGCAGAAGAACAAAACAGAATGGAGACAAACTATTGTGCAAGCCATTCCCAGTCAAGAACCCATTGAACTCTTCCCAAACCACAAAAGAAGGCATCCAATAATACAAGTTGGTCACAAAGCCAGGCATACAAAGATTCTTATGCCATGGACATGAATGAATTGATGCTTGCACTCAATAATATCACACTTAAAGAAGATTATCCTCCCATGGAAGAAGAAAGCAATGAGGAAGTTAATGAAATGGAAGAAGAAAACAAAAATATACTGGAGATGTTCTTATAAAACATCCTCACCCCAAAGATGCAAAATGACCTCAAGCAAGGGAAATGCTTTAATTGTGGAAAGACAAGACACTTTGCCAGAGAATGCCCAGAGAAATCAAAGTTACCAACATCACCATGAAACATACTAAGGACTGCTCAATTCAAGAACTTGAAAAATAAGCCACCTGTACCCCCTCAAGTTCCACATGACAAACAAAAGCAGCAGAACCAGTGAGCTGTTCTAACATGAATCAACAAAATGATTCAGGAAAATGAAGATGACAAAGAAATCACTGAAGTCTTTACTGAATTCTTGAATCACACCTCCAGAATCACCAGAGAAATACAGGATTTTGCCTCAGATGACTAGCCTCTATGTCTAGATCATCATCAAAATGAAAAGATGTGCCCAAGGACAACATTTCTATTCATTCAGATTCACCAGTTATGTTTTCGAATGGACTAATTTCTGATTCTTATCCTCACCTCCAGACTCTTTCTATGCCCCTTTCTCTTTCTCAGAATGAACTCTCAGTTTCAGAATTGTCTCTACAGACTCATAAATTGAACATGTTTTATTGCCCTTTTACTGCACATCTTTCTGAAAAATCTGTGGAAAACCTGGCACTAATTGATTCAGGAGCAGGATGAGACTTCATTGATTGATGACTAGTCAAAAACTGGAAACTAATCCCAAAGCTGCTTAAGAAGCCAATCAAAGTCAGGAACACAGACAGAACTTTAAATAAAGATAAGCAAATTATGCATTATACCATTTTAGAATTTAAAATCTATGAAAAATGGATCAAATCTAAACTCCAGATCATAGATCTAGGATGACCATGAGTCATCCTCAGAATTCCATGGCTAATGCAGACAAACTCAGATATTGACTGGACAAAGAAGACATTATCATGGAGAAAACTGCAAGAAAACACTATCCTATTCTCCATCATCAACACTACTATCTCCAAGATTTATCTAAATGAAATTGATGAACAATTCACTGAGGAAGATTTTACAGAAATTAATGCAAAGACATCTGTTTCACAAACACTTGCTCAAGAATCAAATGCAAAGAAGGAGACTGATCCCAAGAAAATCATTCCCAAATACCTACATGACTATCTGGATCTTTTCTCTCAAAAGAAAAGTGAAATATTTCTACCAGCATGCCAATGGGACCACAGGATCAACACTAAAGACACCTTCATCCCAAAAGCATTCCTGTCCTACAAGCTATCACTAGCCAGAGAAAAGGAGCTCAATAAATTCCTTGAAGAAAATCTCACAAAAGGCTACATTTACCCCTTGAAATCACCCATGGCCTCCCTGTTCTTCTTTGTTGCAAAGAGGGATGGAAAACTATGACCTTGTCAAGATTATTGTTATCTAAACCAGCATACAATCAAGAATGGATACCCTATTCCTTCCATTCAATCCATTCTCAACAAACTCAGAGGATTGAAATTCTTTACTGCCCTTGATGTATGACTTGGGTATAATAACATTTGAATCATGGAGCAAGACCAATGGAAAGGAGCCCTTTGGATCCACCAAGGATTGTTTGAACCCACAGTAATGTTCTTTGGAATGTGCAACAGCCTAGCAATGTTCCAGAACATGATGGATACCATCCTAGCACCACTTATTGTGCAAGGAAAGGTTATCATATACATGGACAACATCCTAATCCATGCTCCAATGAAAGAAGAACTCTGAAAAACTACCTGACAAGTATTCAAAATTCTTCAAGAGCATGACCTCTACTTGAAACCTGAGAAATGTGAATTTGAGAAAATGAAACTTCCTTATCTAGGATTCATCATTTCTCCAAATGAAGTCAAAATGGACCCCACCAAACTAAAAGGAATAGCCAACTGGCCAATACCAAAGATGATACATAATGTCCACAAATTCATTGGATTTTGCAATTTCTATTGAAAATTCATCAAACACTATGCTTACCATTCCCTCCCATTAAATGTGCTTCTAAAGAAATCAAACTCACCCTTCAAATGGACAAAAAGAGGCTGATGAAGTGTTTAAGATGCTGAAATCAAAATTCCTCAAGGAACTGGTACTCATTACTCCAGACCTGACAAAACCTTTCAAAATACAAACAGATGCATCAGCCTATGCATCTGGAGCAGTCCTACTCCAGAAGGACTTGAACAGAGTATTACATCCATGCTTTTATTACTCCAAACCATTCTCAAAAGCTGAATGAGATTACCATGCATCTGAACAGGAATTTCTTGCCATCATTTGCACATTACAAGAATGGTGTCATTACATTGATGGATCACCACATGAAACAATCATATGGACTGATCACAACAATATCATTCATTGGGCCAAGCCATCAAAACTCTCTTGCAGAACAATTAGATGGTCAGCCACAATCAGTGCCCATAAAATCATTATCTGCCATATTGCTGGAAATAAAAACTCTGCTGCCAATGCACTTTCCAGAAGACCCAATCATGATTCCACTGAAAAGGAATTAGAACTCAAACAAACAAAAATTGCTATACCATTAGAGAAGTTTTATTTTAAAGACTTCAAACAAACTAAACAATCATCCCAAAACACAGGAGAAATCAATGAGATAAATATCATAGACCCTGAAATCCAAAATGAAGCCTCAAAAAAGCAAGATAGCACCATAGATTTGGATACTGATGGTCAAATTAAACTACCTGTGGACTTGCTGCACAAGAAATGCCTGTTACAATGCATTCACAATGCACCAACCACAGGACATCCAGGAGTCACAGAAACTCTCAGAAAACTTTAAGAATATGTCACCCAGCCTGGCATTTGACTACATCACAAACTATGCCAAAGGATGCCCTATCTGCCAGCAATACAAAATCAATCAATGACCCTTGAAACCCCTGCTTCAACCTATTCCTGGACCACAGTCTATGCACCTATTTGTGCAAATATCCATGGACCTCATCACTGATCTCCCTGAATCAGACAGATATGATGCAATATTATTTATGGTGGACTATAGTCTAACAAAGGGGATAATCATAGTACCCACTTCAAAATCCACCACAGCTGATCAAATTGCTGATATCTTGATCAAACATATGTTCATTCACACAGGAATACCCAACAAGATCATTTCTGACAGAGATCCCCAATTTATGGCCAAATTGATACAAGCCATGTTCAAGAAATTGAACATTGATCACTCTCCTTTGACAGCCTATCACCCCCAATTGGACAGATCAACAGAATGATTTAATCAAGAAATTGAAATGCACTTCTCTACCTATTGCACCCAACACCCTCACACTTGGCCACAACATCTCCCATTAGTTGAATTCTCACACAACTCTAGAACTCATGCCAACTGCCAACAAACCCCATTTGAACTAATGTATAGTCATCTGCTCAAAGCCTTCCCAACTGAGCTAGCCCCAACAAACAGTCTAACTACTGAAAATAGAATGGACTGGATTATTAATATCTGGGAAGCCACAAAAATAGCCCATGAGACTTCACACAAAATTATGACAGAATGGTTGCAAAATCACATCATGCTAAAAATAGAACCTGGACAGAAGGTTTGGCTTGACACATGAAACTTACCAATTCAGGTCACTTCAAGAAAGATTGCTGTGTGCTGACTAGGTCCTTTCCCAGTTGTTAGGAAACAAGGAAATGTATCCTACAAGCTTGCTCTCCCAAAGAGCTGGAAAATCCACAATGTCTTCCACATGCAGTACCTATGGCCCATAACCAAGAATGATGTTTACAGAAAACACTTCTCAAGACCACCCCCCAACCTAATCCAGAATGAGGAAGAATGGAAAGTAGAAGCTATAGTCAGTCACAAACAAACTAGAAGACATGGACTCCAGTTTCTAGCCCACTGGAAAGGCTACCCAAATTCAGAATGAACTTGGCAAAATGCTACAGACCTGCAGCATTCTGTGACCCTCCTAAATACTTATAAATGGTGACACAAACTCAACTAGACCTTCACCCCCACAACTCTCATGTCCACCACCACTCAAAGTTCAAACTCAACCCAATACCCCTCATCCACTGTTCAAAACATTGCTTCTACTTGTGAGTCATCTATCACACTCATCAGCAGATCTTCATCTCCTTCTACTCACACTGCTACATCCTCACCAGATACTCCACCAAATCTGACCTATCCAAACAATGCCAGCAATGCAAGACAAACTACAGACCTTGAAGAAGTCAGGCACCAAATATCTGAGGCATTCAACTTATATGAAACACAAAATCCCTCCCAGAATGACATGACTCATACCATTCAAGAAACCCCATGCTCTCCTATTTCTACTGCCTTACAAATCCAATCTCTATATGAACAGGCCTTTTCCAGAATTCAGTCTGCTCTCAAGCACAATAATCAAGATGCTGCCCCTTTTGACTATTTCTGGGTGACTTGGTTTGATGTGGTTCATCAACAGCTCCTTGCAAACCAACTGGCCAATGAGATGCATGCCAGCTATGAGGCAATTGCTGATAACCCACTCATTGCTCAAGAATGGCAATACCTCTCAGATGCCACACAGTTCTACAAGTGTGAGAGAACATTTCTGTGTTTCAGCACATTCAAATTGGACTTAGATCTGGCCACATTACTCACAACACATCTCCTCAACAGAATGAGGGAACTGCTACAGTATCCAGGCAATCTAATGATGTGGATAGACATGACAGACAAGAAGGAACTTCAATTCATTCTCCAACTCCTCAACTCAATGCCCCCATCTACACTCAATCAGACCAACATGCCCAATGCCATCAGTGTAACAGATTAGGTCATCAGGCAGATCAATGCAAATGATACTACTGCCCCTTCTGCCACCTCTACACCCCTGGACATTACCAAAAATACTGCTCCTCTAACCCTCTTCGAGAACAACCTGGCTACCATTATGCTTGAATCCTCACAGACAGAGCTCAACTTGCTACTACCAGATTCACTGAACAGCACAAGCAGTCCACCAGGGAGCAGAATAGTGGACAAAGAATTAGCTCTTCCAGTCAACATCAATCCAGATTACCTCAACCCTGAAACATCTCCATTCCTGCTACCCCCTCCTCTCCAGATCAATCCCATTCAAACTGTACTCAGACCATTCATATGTGTCACCAGTGAAACTGCACTATCCTTTGAGCAGGACTCCTCACCCCAGATAACATCTGAGGACCTAGACTCCCTGACAAGCCAAGTTGCAATGCTCCTGAGCAACAGTCCCACTTTGCACTCAACAACTCCATCATCCCTTGAGCCATTGCTCCCCAAAGAAGGAAGAACAAGCAACAAAGCACACAATCAATTGAACATGCCATTCAAGACACAATGGATGGAGAACACTATGAATATCCTTTCAATGATGACAATGTCACTGGTAGCCATTAGGTCAAATGAGGACATTTGATCTTATGAAGGGGACCATGTTATGAATATTGAGGAAACTGAGATGACCAAGGACACTGAGATGGCCAAGGAAGACAAGTTTGACAATATGCAGAGGATGATTAACACTCTGTGGCATGAGACTGTGGAGTTGCACCAATTACTTGATCAGGAGCTATGCAAAAGAGTTGATGATGCATCCAGGTACTGTGGAATCTACTTTCCTTGTGATGATGACTTGTAATTCTATTTTGATCTTGTTCTATCTTTGTTTGATGTTGATTTCTTACATCTATGTTGCATTTTTGATGTGGACTATATTAGCTTCATTCTATGTTTAACTTGAACTACAGTTTTGCAACATAACTGTTGAGCTTGTGTATTGCTATTCTTACTTGCCTTCTAGCTTGACATCTTGCTACAGATATGATGAACTTGATCTATTACCATACACATAGTAGTAGTGATTGTATTTGACATTGGCTGTCTTCTTTCCCTAGTGGCTTGTCTTCTTCTGTCTGCCTCAGTTGGTCCATGCCAAGAACTAGTTGAAAGTTTGCTGAGTGAAGTAGCCCTTCTTGGAGCTCTAACTCTGATTGGGTTAGAAACTACTGGAGATCTGGGTGATGGAGATCTGTTATTTTGTCATTGGTAGATGTCACCACTTCTGTCTGAGTTTTCATCAAGTTCTCTAGTTTGTTCAAGTAAGGCAGCAGCATCTCCAGTAATGGCAATGAGATTGGGGGAGTGGAAGGACATTCAACTTGTTGTTGAATTAGGGCATCAATTAAAGGTTGAATTAAGGGTGAAGGAATCCATTTGTGATGGAGTTCTTTGGGAATTATTTGGATCATAGAGGGTTCTGATGAAGATATACTGTCCAGTGAGATAGTCCAAGAAGATGAAGAAGTAGAATAAATAGACTGAAAGGTACACAGTTGTTGGTTGATTTCAGTTGATTGAGAACTTTGATGTTCAATTTCTGTCAATTGAGAATACTTGATTTTGATTTCTGCAGATTGAGAACTGTCCACTTTTGATATTCATTGGGGTTAATCATCAGCACAAAGTATCAGAAGTCTTCCTTTTGCAGACCACTAAACATACAATTTGAGAGGGTGGGGTCCTCTGATTGACAAGTGGGCATATTACAGTGCAAGGGTATGGGTTTTGGTTTTGGTGTCATTTAAGCACAGTGTGAAGCAATGAGAACCAACAACATCCTGAAAGGTACAGCACAAAGCAATGAGAACCTCAGGGTGATTTCAAATACAGTGTGAAGCAATGAGAGTAAGAGATTGGGGGGGGTAGGGGTACAATGTGGGATTGGGCACACAAGGGAAGTATAATCTTGATGTTACAAGGTTGCCTCTTTGCCTGACTAGTTCTAGGTAGGTGGCTATCCTTGTAAAGGGTGAGCAAAGTTATCCTTGTCCTGTATGGGTCTGAGAGGGCTTTGCTCCACTGACTCAATTCTCAGCAGTTTAACCTTGAGTGGCAAGTTCACATTGATCTTAGGCTGCAAACTCATGTAGATTGCAACACCATAAGTCAAATGAGAGGAGAAGCTTCAAGGGAGACTCTGGTCAAGGGTGAGGTAGAGCTTTTCTTAATACAAAGTTAAGAGTAACATGATGTTAAGATTATACTTGCTATCCTATGTACAAATGAGCAAGTATAAAAGCAAGTCCAAGTATCTACTACTACATGTATGGTAGTAGATCAAGTTTGTCATATCTGTAGCAAAATGTTGAGCTAGAAGGTGAGTAAGAATAGCAATACACAAGTTCAACAGTTATGTTGCAAAACTGTAGTTCAAGTTAAACATAGAATGAAGCTAATATAGTCCACATCAAAAATGCAACATAGATGTAAGAAATCAACATCAAACAAAGATAGAACAAGATCAAAATAGAATTACAAGTCATCATCACAAGGAAAGTAGATTCCACAGTACCTGGATGCATCATCAACTCTTTTGCATAGCTCCTGATCAAGTAATTGGTGCAACTCCACAGTCTCATGCCACAGAGTGTTAATCATCCTCTGCATATTGTCAAACTCATCTTTCTTGGCCATCTCAGTGTCCTCAGTTGTCTTGGTTTCCTCAATATTCATAACAAAGGGGAGGTAGTCATTGATCTACCAAACAGTGTCAATATGTCTAAACTGTGACTCACCAAAGTCTTATATTTGCCTGAGGTCAGTTACATGCTCATATCTATCAGCCACCTCAACAAAGCCAGTTTCTCAGTCACCTTCTCCAATGGGAAATGTGTTATTCATGATCTAGGAAGTACCCATGTGGCAGAGGTTCCCAAGAATCAAAATGGACTGTACAAGCTGGTCCATGAGGTCCCAACAGAGGTGAATGCTGTTGGTGAGCTGCTCACCTTAGATCTGCTACATCACCACCTTGGTCACACATCAGCTGAATCCACTAGGCAACTGGTCCACAATGGTCTAGTCACCAGACTGAAGTTGGATGATAGCAGTCCAATGGACTTCTTCTGCAATGCCTGCACATACATGAAAGCAACACATTTACCCATTGCAAAGGAGTGAGAGGAGGAGAGAGCAAAGGCTGTGGGTGAGGAGGTTCATTCAGATGTATGGGGTCCTGCATGAACTGCAACCAAGAAAGGCCATCATTACTACATTACCTTCATGGATGACTACTCCCACTGGACACACATTGATTTTCTTGAGAAGAAGTCAGAAGTCTTCACCATATACAAGAACTTTGAAGCCTGGTGTGAGACCCAATTTGGCATGTGTATTAAGTCCCTATGCTCTGATAGAGGGAGTGAGTATACATTGCTGAGTTTCATCAGCACCTTAGATCCCAGGATACT
Organism: Podaxis sp. C-F-92630; assembly: GCA_018524945.1. NCBI lineage: Eukaryota > Fungi > Basidiomycota > Agaricomycetes > Agaricales > Agaricaceae > Podaxis > Podaxis sp. C-F-92630. Next base: position 11,423 of record JAEUWS010000471.1, read on the forward strand.
GAATCCAAACTCACCATGCATGACACCCTGCAACACAATGGTGTAGTGGAGTGGTGTAATCATACAATCATTGAATGTGGTCAGGTATTGTTATATGGATGCCCTATACCCAGGTATCTGTGGGCAGATGCAGCAGCACATGCAGTGTGGCTGATGAACCACACAGGGACAAAGGTGCTTGCTAACAAGGCTCCTTTTGAGGTGTTATACAGCAAGTGGCTGAATCTCAGTGGCCTTCATGGGTGGGGGGGGGAAGTGTGGGTACACAATGGTAGTGGCAATAAGTGGGATGGGCATGCAAAGAGAGGGCATTGGCTGGGGTATGACTCAGAGAGCAATGGCTCCCATGTCTGGTTTCCTGACACCAGTGTTGTCAGTATTGAGCAGAACTTCCATTTTGTTGACAGTGGTCATGTTAGTCTTGAGAGGGAGCAGGATATATCAGCTAGCAAGACCAGAAGCAACCACACACTCACCTTGAATACCTCAACCACTCCTGTGGATCAAGACAGTTCACCACCCATTGCAGACCCAGACCCCCCAAGCACTAACAATGCTCAAGACCCACCCCTTGAAGATTTCACATCTGACATGCCACCAGAGCCTCCTAACAGCAACTGCCTGCATGTACCAGGTGCAGAACCTGAGCATCCACACCAAAGTTGGAACCCTAGTCCCAAGGCCTGTGATATTCTCAAGGGGTGAGCTGTCATGATTGCTGAATAGATGGATTGGGAAGAGGTCTGGGCATTTGTAGCAGAGACCAAGGAAATGGAGGCACTGGAGCCCACAGGTCTGAAAGAGGCAATGGGGAGAGCAGATTGGGAGTTATGGAAGAAGGTGATGGAAGAGGAATTGAGGATGTTGAAAGATGCAGAGATGTGGAAACTCATTGATCCACCAATCAGTGTAAACATAGTTGGTTGCAAATGGGCCTTCAAGGCCAAGGACATGGCTGGAAATGTTGTTTGATACAAAGCACACCTTGTCACACAAGGTTTTTCCCAGGTGCCAGGCATTGACTACTTCAATACATATGCCCCCATTGCCCATCTCTCATCAATTCAGGCTGTTCTTACCATTGCAGCCACTAGGAACATGGAGGTGCATCAAATTGACATCAAGGGAGCATACCTGAACAGGAAACTCACTAATGACAAAGTGATTTTCATGTGCCAACCTTTAGGTTTTCCAAACACCACATTTCCCCACTGAGTATGTCACCTCAAGAAGATGTTGTACAGACTCAAACAGTCCAGACAGTGCTGGTATCAACATCTGTGTGAGATTCTAGTTGAGACACTAGGATTTGTGTGGTGTGACATTGTCCATAGCATCTTCTTCAAAACTATCATCAGTGACTTAATCATCATCCTAGTACACATTGACAATTGCATGCTTGTTGCAACCACTCTGAAGCTCATCATGTGGGTAAAAAAGGGGATAGCTGACCAGGTGGAGATCACAGATCTCAGTGAGATCCACTAGTTACTGGGGATTGAAGTTAGAAGGGATAGGGAGAAGAGGATGATATCATTGTGTCCACATTCATACATCAATGCCTTACTCAGATGCTTCAGACTCAAAGATTCAAGGCTGCTCAGTATCCCAATGGATCCCACCACTAAGCTCACATCCAAACAATCTCCCAAATCCACCACTGACATTGCTTGCATGGCACACATTCCATACCAAGAAGCTGTCAGTACTCTTATGTATGCAGCACTCAGCACTAGGCCCAACATTGCATATGCCATTCAAGTCCTCTCACATTTCACCAAAGCACCTGGAGAGGCCCATTGAGAAGCAGTAAAGTGGGTCTTCCAATACCTCAAGGGGACTCATGACCTATGGCTTACCTATGGAGGCAAAGACAAGAAGCTTGAGGGTTTCACCAATGCAGACAGGAACATGGCTGAAGACCAACATGCCACCTCTGGGTATGTGTTCATGATCAACAGCAGTGCTGTCTTCTAGAGCACAAAGAAACAGGAGCTTGTCACTCTATCCACAACTGAGTCTGAATATGTTGGTGCAATGCACACAACTAAAGAAGCCTTATGGCTTTGCTCCCTCATTTCACAAGTTTTTAGGTCACAGCTCCCCACCACCACCCTATTCTCCAACAGCCAGTCTGCCATTGCACTCATGAATGACAATCAATTCCATGTGCACACAAAGCACATTGACATTCACTATCACTTCATATGATGGGACATAGAAGAGAAAAAAACCAGATTGGCTTATTGCCCCACTGGCAACATGGTCACTGACATTTTCACAAAGGCACTCCCTTCACCTAAGGTGAAGCACTTTGCTCGAAATCTGGGTCTTGTTATGGCTTGAGGAGGAGTGTTGGAGCACAAGTGCATATTGAGCCAGGCATTAGACCAGAAAACAGGTGTGGTTTGCAGGACATTTAGTTACAGACTCATTATGACATAGATAGAACAATTGGATGTTATGACATAGTACATAGACATTTTTTTTCTCCTAGACAGCCTCCTATATTAGTTTATATACATACAGTAGAAGTGCACTTGCCTCAGCCCTCGTACTGTCAACGAGCGACTGAGGTAAGCCGCCCATCGTTACTCTCAATACTCTTTACTTACTGCTAGTAGTTATATTACTGTTTACATCGGTACATGCTTGCATTCCAACAAGATAGTCCAGCAATAGAAACAATCAATTACTTACCGATGTTGTGATATCGAGTGTAGTCTGCTGAGACGGAGAGGTCTTTCATGTCAATAGCATAGCCACACCAGTGGAAATCTAGTAGTTCTTTGAGTAAGGTGGGCCCGGAAGAGATCATAACATGCCCACGTCGTGCTCGCGAGTCCACGACATTCATAACTTGGTGATCGTAATCGAAGTTGGTCATTGTCTTCTCTTTAGCTATGAAACACCCATACTCCGGATGACCTGTACAGCAGTCTAACCCATAGCACAACGAGAGGAAAGGGCTAAGATACATTTATTCATCATATCGAGGAACGATACAGCTTTGTCACGGCTCGTAGTAATGACCCTCAAGCTGGAAGTTTCAACCCTTGCTGAGCTGAATTCCAAGGCGGATACATAGCATAATCTCATAATACATCTCCCATATGCTGTATACAAATCATAACTTGGGGTCGGCAAGCCCATCTGGTCACAGGATCTTCTCAATTTCGGCCTCGATCGAAGCCGGGGAAGTCGTTGAGGCCCAGCGACCGACAACCTTGCCATTCTTGTCAACCAAGAATTTCTCAAAATTCCACTAGTACGAAAAGGTCGTGTCAGCACTGCGGAACTGGGAGGTTTCAGCACTTCTGCAGACATGCCTTAATACGAGTTAAACCCAAAATTCCAGCCTTTTCATTCTTCAGCCACTTGTACACCTCGTTGGTTTCATCCCCATTGACGTCTGATTTCTTCATAAGAGGGAAAGTGACGCCATAATTAAGCGAGCAGAAATCGCGAATCTCTTGATCTGTACCAGGTTCTTGAGAACCAAACTAAAACGGTGATGAGTTCGAGCTCGTGTTAGCCACAGCAATGCGCACCTGGTTGCATGGGAAGCCGAGGACGACCAGCCCCCTGTCCTTGTACTTTTCATAGAGTGCTTGGAGACCTATGCCAGCCATTGGTCAGCGGAGTTCGTTCATTCATGCCCATGAAATCGACCTTTGTAATGAGGTGTGAATCCACTGAGATACGATTAGCGAACCAGTGTCGTAACCAATTGCAACAACGTACCACTTAGAGGCCACGTTCACGACCAAAACCGTCTTGCCCTTGAGGTCCGCAAAGTCATAGACGCTGCCATCAGGCAAATCAGCTTTCAGGGAGTAGAAGCCGCCGGACATCGCTGCAGTTGAGAATGCGACACGGGAAGTGGTAGACGAGGGTAAGAGGCAAGACCGGGTAATCCGGATAATTGGGTGCTGGAATGATAATCGTCGTCGCGTGATTAAAGCAAACCAGGCATTGGTAAGAACGGGAAAGGACCCGGATTTGAGTGTGACCTGTCGCAGTATTTGGTTAATGCGCTCCCAGCAACCAGCGCTCCCACTCAACCAGTCCTCGGCGACATCATCCCGGCCCTATCTCTCACAGACCGCAACCTTGTCACGTGGTGACAAGCATAATATATCTATTGCCAGTAGAAACAGGGGACATGCACGTTTGCAGTCGTTGGCCCAACCAAGGACCAGTCAACCCATCTTAATACTTAATATTCTCCATCCCGAGCAGACCGTCTCTGACAATGGTGCGAAAGCGCTTCTCACAGCTTCGGCATCGTGGATGGTTCAGTTCTGATTTTAGCCATTTGATCACTGCTCTGTACCGGGTGGGTTTCCTGGATAGAATCTCATGGAATGCGTGCCATCCAAACTTGGATGAACTATTAACTCCATAAAGCCGAGCTGAGTAACTGCGCGCTCACCACAGCACTGCCTTCTTTTGCGTTGATTTGGTGTCATGAGCTTTCGTGCGCTGCCTTTTGGTCTGAGCACGCAAGGACACGAACGATTGGTTGATCATCTTCTGCACCGTACCTTCCACAAGATGAGCTACTAGAGTTGTGGAGGGGTACTGCACCTACCACGTATGAGGTCAGAACGCTTGCTCCATCCACCCCATTCACGAAGATAAAGGTGCATCTTCATCGCAGAAAGCAAGAAATTCTGGTAAATATTCAAGTATACCCCGCTTTTTTTGTTCAATTCCGGGTCCATATATATAATGTGACTCCGGGCTTTAGCTAGTCTAAGCCACCTCAGCGAGAGCTCTTGTACACGCGATTTCTGGACTTACAGAATCATTTTCTCAATGAATACGGTACCAGGTTTACGTCCTCGGGTAATTGTCAGAGTACTGGACAAATCTAGCAAAGTCGACTTCAGATAGTCCAACGGTAGAAACAATCAATTACTTACCGATGTTGTGATACCGAGTGTAGTCTGCTGAGACGGAGAGGTCTTTCATGTCAATAGCATAGCCACACCAGTGGAAATCTAGTAGTTCTTTGAGTAAGGTGGGCCCGGAAGAGATCATAACATGCCCACGTCGTGCTCGCGAGTCCACGACATTCATAACTTGGTGATCGTAATCGAAGTTGGTCATTGTCTTCTCTTTAGCTATGAAACACCCATACTCCGGATGACCTGTACAGCAGTCTAACCCATAGCACAACGAGAGGAAAGGGCTAAAATACCTTTGTTCATCATATCGAGGAACGATACAGCTTTGTCACGGCTCGTAGTAATGAGTAAGTAGTCGTCCGTCATTCTGAAAAGAGTCTGATAATCCGGTCAGTCGAATGAAGTGGAGAAAGTGTGTTGCGACCACCAACACTATCATGGCTGTCCGCATACGACCCGAACCGTCGCTCCAGGTCGCCATAAAAGAAAGCGCACAGTAAGGAAGACAATATAGATCCTTGAGGGATGCCGACGATTTGGCGGTAGTAGCTATTGTCAATCTAGACAGTTTCTGTCATAACCTGTATTAAGTCTTTGAACCAGAAACAAACCTTCACGATGTTATCTGTTATATGGGAGTTCAAGAGCTGAAGGGCATGGATCCTATTGATAGATGAAGGAAACTTTATAACTTTAGCTTGGAATAATGTAGAGTGACGGATACCTACCTGATCTATGAAAATAGTGTGTCGGAGAGCGCTAGCAAGTTCAATGGCCATGTCGAGAAAGTGTGGATCTTCATCTAGAAGCTAGGGTTAATCCCTAATAAACCCTGACAAAGACAAACATGCCCTTCGGGTACGCTGCGTGGGCGAAATGCTTGTATATGCGGCTACGACAGAACCGTACTTGCGAGTACTTGCGAAGGGTGTACACGTCCTGAAAAAATCAGGAAGTCTAGTTTGTCGAACAAAGTTGTATGACTCCATACCTCGGATATCAAGTCTCTGATGATGCTCAGAAGCTTTCCCTGATCTATGGTATCGAAACAAGCTTGGACGTCTACTTTGACAAAGTATAGCTTAGGCCTAAGACGAGTTAGCATAAATGATCATTCTGAAGGAAAAACTCCCATACAGGCGACCGAACTGATCGCGTTTCAGTGATGATTTAAAATGCGCGAGTCGAGCATAGATTTCGTCTGAGCCCCAGACAGAAGCCCCAGTCAAGTTGGGTCTGGTTTCCTGCCGTAGAAATGAGTAGGGTGATCAAGTGGATGAAGCGATTTGTCACTCACCTTTTCGTAAGTAAGGAGGGCAAAGGTTGCTTGAAGAATTCTGTTTATCGATGCACCCGAGCCCTATAGTAACTTTCCGTCAGCGAGTCTCTAATAGAATGTACCAAAGACCGAACGTTTTGCTTTCTGCGGAGGTTGATGATGGGTCGGACACCAGTCTCCTTCGGAAGAAGACGCACAAACGAAAACCCCAGTTCACGCTGGCGTAATATCTCGGTGGCATCTGTCTGTTCAAGCTGTTTTAGAGTGATTGGTGTGTGATAGTAAAAGTATTTACGTCAGATAGCTTAGAGAATGTGGCAGCTTTCAGTCTCGCAACCAACGGCGCGCACAATGTGACCCAATCGTCTTGTCTGAAGTATAAAACTCGATTACGGAACGCCGAAGATTCGGTAACATAGAAGCAGGTCTGCAAGTAACTGTTAACGTATACGCTGAATTCGCTGAATCTGTCAATTACCTTGATCAAGGGCGAGACGAAAGAATCAAAGAACCAGAAAAGGAACTCCTCCAGTAGCTCCCTGCGTTTTATAGCGTCCGAGACGCTGACACGATGCTGTTGTTTAGCTCCTGGACCAGGAGGTATCAGCCAATCACAATCCGATGTGCTAAATCCTTGCATGACGTTGTGCAAGCTTAGAGTCTCATAACGTCGACCAGTGATGAAGTCCTTGACGCCTGTAGGTAATGAGCACCCAAGACGGTAGTGCTGTATAAAGAACTCACGGTTCATGATGATTCGGAAGTTCTTCTTGCTTCCCCAGAATGTCTTCGGGACAACTGTCTTGGTCACAATAACAACGTAGCGGAATACCTTCTGGCGTAGTCGAATCCACCATCATAACCGTGATACTAGACAAACGTACCTCGGAATATGGGCATGCAAAGTCCACAAATCGTGGTTTAACTAACGAGTCCCCTGGGACTGCGGATGGATTGATACTTCCATGAGAGATACTTGTCGTGTCAGCGCCGAACGGCCCTTGTGTTTGTATCTGAATCGAACGTTCTGACATCCACTCCTAAGGCGAAATCAGCAACTTCCGAAAGTTACAAGTGGCGCCAGGGGAATGTCGGACAAGCGCACCAGGATAGTAGTATCATCAAGATTGGTATCCTGTTCCGTCTTGATCTGTGAAACCCTGATTAGAGAGAAAGATTGTGTTCGATTGCGGGTATCATACCTTTGAAGGACAAGATTTATCGAGCAGCAGTTTATAAGGACATTTTGTATGCCTCCAGATCATCTTATCGACCAGGGGCACGACATCTTTCAAGCGCTTGGGGGTGCTATTATTGTTGCCTAGCTTCATTACTCGCTGTTCCTCTTGTCAGTGGGCCGAACCAAGGACAATCGGGGCTGGTCAAACATAATACGAACCCTGATTTCATCTTCACGATCCATGTAATTTCCATATTCGATAGCTTCGGCGGGAGTAGTCAACCGGAATGGATTGCTCAAGCCATGTTGTCGCGGAAAGATATAGCGCATAGTATGTCGGGCTTTCAAAGCTTGTTCTTTTCCATAGGGCTCCGGAGGAACTAGCAGGTTGCCCCTTGAACTATGGTAACGAGTGCCATCCCTATTGTCCAGATTAAATACGTCTTAACCGGAATAAGCATATGAAGCCACGGTTGTACATTGAGGAACGCGATCACTTACGTCGCAGAGGAAGACCTATGACAATTTTGTTCGTCTTCGGAATATAATTAGGTCGTGCGTAAAACATTCTTGCCCGGAGAATAGAGACCAAAGAAGCTCTACGAGGCTGTATTAGGCTCCGTCAAGCGAGGATCAAAATGAACTCACGACTTGATCCCGTACAAGCCCTGACCGCCCCGACTTACTTTGGGAGGCCATTTAGCCTCCAATTTTTGGCGTTTTAGTGGAGGGGCATCTTGAGCGTCCCCAAAGCAAGCAGCCTTGCGTTTCAGAAACTTTTTCGTACTTTCAGCTATAGCATGAAAGTCCCCTAAAGGTACATTGAGGGGTTCGCCCGTCATTTGGCAAAGACACCTATTTGGCAAAGAAACGAAGACGGAAGTGTCCACCAGCAAGTGGAGCATCACAGCAGTTCCTACCCTAGATAGTGATGATGTCAACGACATGAGGAATAAGTAAAATATGGCACAAGCCTTTGTAGCATTATCTCCCATTCTGGACTCAGCAACGCAGTAACCACTGTGTTGACACTAACATTCACAATGCCGGCCTCTCCCTGAAATTATCCAATTATGATATGACAATGATTCGCTTCTTCCACTGAAAGCGTACCTTAAGCATACGATAGCCCGATTTCAAGATGTGCTGTCTTGAGCTATTGGATTGAAAGAGTAATTCCTGCGCTCGTTTGATCACCTGAAGTTGGAATAGTTGAGCTTCGGAGTACTACAAAAACCCCAAGCATACCCCATCCATTCCTACATGTGGTTCTTCATACTTCAATCTCAAATGCCGTTTCTGGTTTACCGCAACATAAGTGTTGTGAATCAAGCGATGGTATGTTGAAGGATCAGAACCATTCGGTTGAAAGTTCGGATGGGTGGTGCCGTCAGCTTTAGGCGGTTCCTCGAGTATGTCAAGCAGATATGAGTGCAGGACATTCACAGCGGCATAAGAGCTGAGCAAGATTGCCGTCGTTGGCAGTTGCGTGCGCATAGAAGTTAGTGTTATAGTCAGTACCGAGTTTGGTGAACCTCATTTAATCGTGCCATTGTCACGGTGTTCTGATGTGTGGCTTCACGTGCACTGTGACGGAGCGTTCGATTATGTCACGCCAAGTCCCGATTCATCCCTTTTGATGCAATCGATCCCGCACCTCGATGGCCCTCATCCTCTCCCGACATCCTGGTGTCCAGCCCCAGCAGCTTTGTTCGCCGGTAAACAGGTAAGCTATCCACACGCCATATATGCACTCCACAGAGATGAGACATCCGTCTGGTTACATACACGAATGCCGCCTGAAGGGTAGCCAATGTGTGTATTAGATTAATCCTAGTTATCCTGAGTCTTATTCATCCATTCGAATGCTCGCATATCGAACTAATCCCTAGCTTTATCCAGGTAGTATATTGTGGACTATGACAATGTACACTAGATGGTCCGAGCAATATATCAAGTATTCTTCGCTAAACCTTCGCTGAAAGCCACCAGCTCGTCAGCTACTTGCTCTACCAACTCCCTCTCCACAAGCGCATTTTTCCATGCAAACACTCTTTGACTCCAGAATCTGCTTGATCTCTCGGTTTCTGCATACCACGCACCAGCTAATCCTGCGTAGATTGCCCCCACAGTATCCGCGTCGTCACCCATATTGACGGCCATTAAAGCACCCTCCTCGAAAGTTTGCGTGCTCATGAAGCAGTATAATGCGGCAACGAGCGAGTTCAGAACAAACCCGGTTGACGATACCTCGTCAGAAGATGGCATTCGATAAGGAAGCTCGGGCATTTCTGAGCCCATATTTTGTTTGTTTGCTGCCGTGATCTTTTGTAGAAGTGGATGACGAAGCCAATAGTAGCCTTCCTTCTCCGCGAGGCTAGCCTCTGCAGGCAGCGGCGTAACATACACAGGAATCGTCAATGCTTCACGAAGTTTGTTGTTGGAATAAGGATATAACGCGAAATATTCCAGTAAATCCAATTTCGAGAACTTGTTCTTGCCTGTGGCAGCTTGCATGACCTTTACTATGGCTGTCGTCCAAACTTCGCAAGCCTCGACGCACAAGGGACTAGGATGTGTCGTACGGCTACTCCTGCCAGCGTATGTTCTTGCTTTGTTCTCATCCCTCCAAAACGCGAGTCCAACAGGCAGGATACGCATCAAACTTCCGTTTCCCCCAAATACATCTCGACCCATGCAGGTTTCGATCACTCTGAGAACCTCTTCTGTCGATCGGTTCCAATGTGCCTGGAACATTTGTAGTGCACAACGAGTAGCACCTCCGATGTCAAAGCATCTCCCAATAGCAGAAAGCTCGCCCCTCTGATACCAGGCCAAGTAGGCCTGCAATTGATCCCTTTCATCAAAACCATCTGTTGCGTTTTGTGAGCGGGCAAGAGAACGGGCCAGACACAACGTCATCGACGTGTCATCTGTCCATACTCCCGGCGGAAGGCCAAAATTATCGTTAGGTACCATTGTAGTGATCGGGTTGAAGGAAAACCGTTCATGGAATTCAGCTGGGCCACCCAATGCGTCAACCATCGCTGTCGCAAGAATGGAAAGTCGAATCTTCGTTGCTGGTGAAGCTCCCGAAGGATGTTGGTGTTGTAAAGGAGTGAGGCGAGGTACGGTTGGAAGCATTGGCTTGCCGTGACTCGAACTCGGGGGAGAATAAGGTGGTGGAGGGGATTGTGGAGGAGTCGTCATGATGCTCTTTGGCCTGTTGGCGAGGTTCCAGAAAGGCATTGTGAGTGGGAGGAATTCCTTATCCTTGTGGAGCTGCCCTTCCCCATGGGATTTATACCAGCGTACCGCACAAGCCTCCGGGTTCAAGCATGCACCTAGGGGCACAGTTTTGCACCGCCTTCCGGCACATTGAACCGACATTAGCGAATGGGATGTCGATCGGAATAGCAATCCTCAATGGCGAGAGAAATTGCAATCCAATCTGTCAGTCCTGCTAGACGACACAATGGACAACCAACTTGAATACAGACTACCCGGGCGCCAGTATGTTCCCATACGCACGACATCAATCACAAGTCCTGGCGATAACAAACTTGAGATAAGATAAGATAAATTCTTGCCGCTTCGCAATAGATCTATTTGTCCAAAGCTAATGAGACTCCCAACTTCATCCGGCACCCAAATCCCACGACACTTATCTGAAACTTGATTCATCCACTACAGGCCTTCCAAACAGCCCAACATGGTTCTACGCATTGGATATGGTTAGTTCCACATCCATGAATAACGATCGTGAGGTCTGAAACCGTCCACGCAGTTCGCGAGCACTTCTCGTCTCCCTTACTTCAATTTGCGGGCAAGGACGAAGGCAAGACATTCACCTTGGTTGAGTGTCCAAGTAAGTATCACTTTTTTCCTATTTATACCCCGCCTTAGCAGTTACCCTCTATATAGGCGGCACAGGACAGTTGATATCTCGCCTCACTAATAGCGAAATTGACGTTGCGATGTATGGTTAACTTTGATATTTCTCCAAGACTACATTGACACCGTTATTGCTAGCGCCTTGACCGATCCACTCATCTCTGGTATCGCGAACGGCTCTAAGGCCTATAAACTCGTTGGCAGCTATGTCTCCACTCCCTTGAACTGGTATGATTTCCGATGCAATGTTCTGCTTTTATTCATGCATATGTCATTTTCCAGGGCCGTGATTACTGGTGTCAACTCAGAATACAAGGATATCCCACAGTTGAAAGGAACAAAACTCGGAATCTCGCGATATGGAAGGTGAGTGAAGCGGTTTCACGTGGGCCGGGCAGCTTCTAAGAGGGGATCAGTGGAAGCTACACTATGGCATATGTTATGGCTATGCAACAGGGATGGCCCACTGAAGACCTCCAGTTCCAAGGTACGCGAGTTTTATTGCTTTGAACCTTACCGGAATCTCAAGTCATGACAGTGAACAACGATATTCGAGGTCTGATTGATTCCGTTAACGATGGGTCCACAAGTGCCTTCATGTGGGAATGGTTCACGACGAAACCATTCGCGGATGCTGGCGAAGTCCGCTTCGTAGGTTAAGTTCCCCGAAACACTCAAAAGACGAGTTCGTTCACTGCTATCGATAGATTGGATCCGTCCCTACTCCTTGGCCTTCTTGGGTTATTGCGGCTCATCCTGATCGTGCTGAAACCGAGGCTCTCAAGAAATTCCTCCAGGAGTTGACGACCTATGTCCGAAGCTTCGACTCGCAGGAGAATCGCGCAAAGAACGATGTTGATTTTATAAAGGAGAACTTTGGTTATCCCGAGCAGGATATCAAGGTGAGAGTGTTTTAAACGTCGTTTCTTTCTGAGTTTAACTAAAGGGGTGCATCAGGCTTGGTTGGACACAGTTCGTTACTTTGCTGACTGCCAGGAAATTTCAACCAAGGTTGTTTTCGATACTCTCAAGTGAGTTTCCGAGCTTCCCGTTTCAGCGTGTACACTCAAGGGAAATGGACCCAGTGTCTTGCGCAAGGCTGGGGTTGTAAAGGCCCCCGAGGATGGCTTCCAGATTAGTGATTTCGTCAACACAGAGGTCGTTAAACTGACCTGATCATTATGGCTGCCTTATGTTTAAGAACGGTCTCGATAGGGTCAAACGACTGATATAATGAGAAGAGTCCAAAATGTATGCGTTGCGTCTGATGGATATCGTGAGTGCCAAAATGTATAGTACAGAAAACCGAAAAAAGAAAAAACAATCAATGGACAAAACGTGCAATTATACAACAGCACACAGCGCTCACATCATACAGCATTATACTTGTAGCCCTAATCCTGCACCGCAAGTTTTCCCTCCTTCTTCCTGTTGAGGAATCCTAGTGATTAAGAGATCAGCGTAAGCCACCATATCTGAATGTTTATTCATATTACCCTTCAGCTTTTGGTTGTGAGCCCGCTCCCGCTCGTCGTCGATAACCTTCAGTCGAGCAAGCTCGGCGGACGCCGCCGCCGCATCTAGCATCGGAATTCGTGTTCACCACGCACCAATGATGTAAGGACGGGTGGAACAAACCTGCTGGACTCTTGGCCTTGAGGTCCTCCAAGATCTTACTAGCCTTCTCGAAGAAACCTTGCTCTCCTAGTGCCTTTGCCTTCCGAAACATTGCCTTGTAATTGTTCTCGTTCTTTTGAAGAGCCTGTATAAAAGTAGGATATCAAGTCCTGCTCACGGGGTGACGTCAGTCAAGATGATTGACCTTATCTGCAGTCTCCGCCGCACGTTTCCAGTTCTGGTTCTTGATATGGCAAGCGGACATATTCGCATAAATCTTTTCTACGAGCTCATCCACCTGTCAAAGTCACTAATGAGGGGTGCATTGCGGGAGCGAGGAGAATTTGAACCTCTGTTCTCTCTTTGGTTTTCGGGTCCTTTGTTGCATCGCCCGCAGAAGCTGGTGGTTGGGAGAGACCGAGGCTTTGCAAGCCAGTCCTAGCGCATACATGGCACCTATGAATCTTGGTTGCGGCACCGATCGATGAAAACATACTTGTCTATTCCCAGTAGATACATGAGAGCCTGAATATCTTGAGTTAGGAAGAGTGTGGGCAACAAACAAGAGGCGCTCACTTCGTAATACGCTTTCAGTGCTGGAAGCACGTTCCTTCAGCATTCGAAGAGAAGCTCGAGACGCAACGCCATGTACCTTCTTTGGTGTCGCCATCCTTAAAGGCCCGATCACCAGCATCTTTCTTTTGCTTTCCGGTGTTCAGCTTGGCTTCAGTGCCAGAGCGAACTGGGTCCAACTTATCGATGGATGCCATACTAATCGATACTTGAGACTGGGTAGTGGGTAGTTTGGCGGAGAAAGGTGAAGGAAAGGCTGTGGAATATCAAAGAACAACGGTTCAATTGAAATGGACGTACAGGGACAGTCGCGTATACGGGTGGCAGTACGATTTGCTTGGTTGTGTTGTGTCAATTTCCTGAATTGTCAGTAGGCTACCGTGCTCAACATCATCGCGAACTCACCCGTCGTTGTCCCCAGCATGGCTTTACTCTCGAATATCGTTGGCTTCTCCCTCTTTGGTCTAGCAACACGCTTCGGCCAGCTCGGCATTCAAAAGAGGAACCTCTTTGACAGTGCGTCCTTTTCATGCACCGTACTAAACTTCCGAGTACTGACCATGCCTGTGCGTGTCCCTTCGCTGAAACCGGTTTGTTGTTCGACTAGATCCTGGTGGCCACCTCATTGCAATGGGCGTCTTCGGATACGCGGGCTATTGGGCCTACAAGTGGGACATACGAGCCGCAGAGTTGCTCGCTCAAAAACGGGAAGAAATCCGCGAGCGGAGAGCGCAGGGTGGGGTTGTTAGAGACGAATAGACAGGAATGCAGCTCTAGACCAGGCCCACGAACGACAGTCAAAGTGAGTTTTATCCAACTGCTTGCTAAAAATATGTTCATGCAAGCTTGAAGGATTTTAGATGAGCGCAGTGGCTCCCCACTCGCAATAATCTCTTATGTTACTCGTAATCTCCGGATCCCACCCCTTTTTACTCTCTGCCAACATTCTTCTTCGTGAAATGCTCTCAGGCTAAATGTATCTTGTCGCCCGTTTGATTTGAACTCGACGTGAGGAAGGATTCGTAGCTGACCACGGAACGGAATATAGTCCTAGATGTGTTTATCTGCTCAAGTATTCCCCATACACCACTCGTCGCTCGAGTTTACTTTATTCCGGCGTCCTGAGGGTATGAATATACAGAGATGATAGTGGTTTATTATCGAGGAATATTGAGGGTCGCGTGTTCAAGTTGCAACCGTTGCATTCAGATGTTCAGATGTCCATTTGCCGCCAGTCGTGGAGTGACAATTAACGAGATGTGACATCGAATCACCGCGCTTCAGCCCCTAGCTCCCTTCAGTTCTCCGTCAGGGAGCCGGCATTGTATCACCGCAGTGTACAATGGCACGTGGGCGTCATGACTGTCCTCAGACCAAGCTACGACCAACCTGTTGCAAGCACCTGTAAGCGTGGTTCGGGGTTCGACATGCACCGACTCGAAGGTTGGGGTTCACCGGAATTCAATATCCTTGGATATCAGGTGCAACGCTACCGCCAACTCTGCTATTATATCCTTAACCTGCCTGGGATTGCTCTAAAGACTATTGAGCGTCTTTTATCGCCTCCGTTCGCGATGTTGTATCGGCGAATGTTCATGAGGTGGGGCCGAATAGATCACCTCGAGGCATCCATCCGCTTTTCGGTGCTCGCCCTGTCTGCGACCTCCAATAACCACCCGAGACTAGCTCATTACCAACAACGCCTCGCAGTTTCTCTACGGGATCGGTACCAGCAGCGCGGAAGGATTTGGGACCTCTATTCGGCAATCTTACTGCAGAAGTCCGTTCTGGCCACTGCTTCTCTCCATGACCCGGACCTTGGTTGGCATCAGCAGAATTTGGCTGTGTCGTACGACAGACTCTATTGCCACCTCGGAAGAATCGAAGATCTACACACCGCACTAGAGTTCCAGCATCATGTTTTCTCCACCCTCCCTGACCAAGATCTCCACAAAGCATGGTGGATGAACATGATTGCTCTGTCATACCAGCGCTTATATGCTGCAACAGGGCACCCAAATCATCTGGAATCCGGAATTCACTGGGGCACTATGTCGCTCGACAGTACGCCAGATGACCACGACGGTTTCCAGAACCGACGAATCGTGTTGGTAGGACTGCTCTTCGACCGCTCCAAATTGCGCAACGATGCCAGTGACATAGATCACACCATCCTCCTGACTAACAGGGCGTTAAAAGCTATGTCCGAAGGGACAACAGCGCATATGACGGAGACCATGAGCCTAGCGCTTTCATACGGAAACCGATACGAACTCCTCAAGACAGCAGACGATCTGGATATTGCTCTCCGTCTTGCCGTACAAACAACGGACAAGTTTCCTCGAGACCATCACTTGTATCCCCAGTTCTGTCACATCACTAGTCAGCAGTTTCTCCATAAATATCACAAGTACGACGATATTGAAGACCTCCAAAAAGCTCTTCAGTACTCTCGGAATGCCATTGGTGCTGCCCGTCATGAAAAATCATTGCTTGGCCTCTACAAAGGGCATATGTCCACCATATATCAAGCCTTTTATCGTAGGTTCGGTTCTATATCCGACCTCGAGTTGGCGATCGATCTCAATACATCTGCTATAAACCTCCTTCCGGAAGGCCACGTCCGGTTGCCCTTCTTCCAGCTCGGTCTGTCGACGCTCTATTATTACCAATATCTTCGGCACCAAGATACTCGGCGCCTGGAAAGCGCCCTTCATTGGATTAATCTGGCTCTCAGGAAGATCCCAAAAAACAATAGGCTATACATTGACTGTCTCCATAATCTCGTTTTACTATATCAACTCAAGGTCCAAACCTCCCGCGACGTGAAAGACATTGACCACGCCATGGCCTTGATGCAAGAGGTCATCGATGAAACCCCCCCAAATAGCCCGGATCTTCCTTGGCGCTATAGCACCATGTCTCTCCTCCACTCCACACGTTACAGGTATTTTGGGGGACCTGAAACACGAGATATCATCTTGAAATGGATGCGCGCTGCTGTTGAAGCTGCAGAGAGGCTGAAGGATCCTGACCTTCCCGCGATGCAGAATTCCTTGGCCCTGCAGTTTTTCAACCGGTACATCTGGTTGCGGGAAGAAGGTGACCTGCAGTCTGCACTTCGGTTCTCGCTGGCCTCGACCAAGAACACCCCAAATGACCATTTTGCTGGCGCCCATCGATATACAACTCTCGCTGAGATATATTCTCAGCAGTTTGCTTTAGATCATGAGGAGGAAGTCAAGAATCTGGCGCTCGATGCATACCGTCGCGCTTCGACTTTTGTCACCTCGAATCCGGACGCTCAGTGGCAACTTGCTCAAAAATGGGCCATTTTTGCAGATTCCCTACCATCCCCCGATGCCCTCGACGCATATGCCTATGCATTTAGCGTTCTTCCGGCTCTCCTTTGGCTTGGAACCAACATCTCCACACGGCACGAAGCGCTAGTGAAATGTGACGTCGCAAGGGTGGCGTCAAACGCTATCGTCTCATGCGTCAAGAACAAGAACTATGAGGCGGCCGTCGAATTCCTCGAACAAAGTTTGTCTATTACCTTCCACCAGCTTCTCGACCTTCAGAAGGACCTCTCTCTCCTTGAACAGCAACATCCTGACCTTGCAGGAAAACTCAGAAGGATCTCGGCCGACTTGCAGCAGCTTGTCGCTCTCGCAGACGAAAGTGGCACGGAGAAACTTGATCGGTCTTCTCAGAATTCTGATAGGGTGAGGAAGCTAGCCCTCGAGCGAGACGTTCTGTTAAAACAGGTCCGAGCTTTCCCTGACTTTGAACATTTCCTTCTCCCTACCCCTTTCTCCCAACTACGAGATGCTGCATCCCAGGGTTCTGTTGTCATGATCAGCTGCACCAGTGAGCGCTGTGATGCACTCATTATGATGAACCCGGACACACCCGTTATTCATCTGAGGCTTATGAAAGTCAATGCAAATGTTCTTCACTTTCAACATCAACGGGTCAAGAAGGCGCTCGAAAGGCTAGGCATCCGTTCAAGAGATCTGCGCGACCTTGATCGCGCTGGTCGTGTCGCCCGCCAGCAGAAGGGTCCCGAACATACGATGCTCGACGAGGTCTTACAATGGCTGTGGACATTTGTGGTTTCTCCCATTTATAATGTCTTACGAGACGTATGTTGCCTATTCTTTGAATCATTCACCTTGCCGACGTATCTCGCAGAATGACATAACTGGCGGAAGGCTATGGTGGTGCTTGACGGGCCCACTTACCTACCTTCCCCTGCATGCTGCGGGTCCTCCAAATGACTTCATACCATCTTATACTTCCACATTAGATGGCCTGATACATAGCAGAAGTCGTCAACTCAAACTAGCGGCTAATTCTAAGGCGACGATTGTTGGCATTTCCGAATCTCCGGACGGCAAATTCGCCTCCCTCCCGAACGTCACTAAGGAAATCCAAGTGATCCAGGAAAGTAGGGCTCGTACTTCAATCCTCGTAAACAACCAGGCAACTGTAGACCGAATTATGTCTGAGCTGCCCAATTCAGAGTGGCTGCACCTGGCTTGTCACGGCCAGCAAGGAGGTCCTAAGGACCCTCTTAACAGTTGCTTACTGTTATACGACGGCAAGCTCTACCTGAAACAACTCCTTGGCATGCCGCTGCCCAATGCGGAGTTCGTCTTTCTTTCCGCTTGCGAAACGGCCATGGGTGATGACACGATGTCGAACGAAGCATTGCATCTTGCAGGAGGGATGTTGTTTGCAGGGTTCAAGGCGGCTGTCGCGACGTTATGGTCGATAAATGATGATGACGGTCCAGCTGTGGCAAGGGTCGTATATGAACACTTATTCGTGGCAGACGGCCAGAAAACCGTAGCGGACAGTGCCGAAGCGTTGCAAAAGGCAGTTACTCGCCTACGGAGCATGGGAGTTCCTACATACCGTTGGGCACCCTTCATTCATATTGGCATTTGAGTGTGACATTTCTTCATCCTCATGCATGTCTCCTGCGTATAATATCCCTAACTAGTTCGTTTCAACTCGGGAAAAGAGTCAGCCAAGTCCATCATTCTGATTCTGCAAATAAACTCCGAACTCCAGGTTAATCCCAGGGTATCCCCCTTGAAAGAGGCTCTCCCTGGAACCTCGTAGCTTCTGGGACTCGAGAAGCATCAGGCGTCCGGTTTCTCATGGGTAGAGTTTAACTTGGTGTCCCCAAGCGCCCATATACTGGAAACGCAATGGACATCACAAACCCCGGGGTTAGTACCAGTTACTGGGCAGCGGAACTACCCATGTGCTTGGCCCTTTCAATCGTCACGCATCCTGTTTGATAGTGATAGTATTCAGTAATGAAACTGTGGTTAACATGAGATCAAAAATCATGATCGGAAGGGTCTTCTCATAGACGCACTGTAACTGCGAGATTGACGGGCGGACGACTGATGCATGATCCCCCCATCTGTCTACCGTGTCTACCGTGTCTACCGCGTCTAACCCTGAAGCCTGAACTATGCTTCTCTCCACTCCGGCGCCGCTGGAATACTTCGTCCGAGTCTACGTCTTGATGTTCGAGCTGCCTCGAGGCATCAAGGTTGATAGAGCAACGCCGTGGATTATTTCAGGGGAGTCGGCGGAGGAAGCGGTGGTACACACACACATTCATGAACTCACGAGACCACGAACGTATGCATTCGTGTTGTTCATATTTCTATCACTTTCTAGCGACCAGCGCCCACTTCGGACCCTGATATGTCTGGCACTTAGCAAACAAAAAGGATGAAGTGATTTATGTATAGCCTTGAATATATATACAGTACTCATAGATATGTATATATACACATTCTACCAATCGATCTATTAATCCAGAGATGTACTACATCACCAGAGAGCACAGATCATTAGGTAGTCAACGAGAAGGTAAGAGTAGAAGAAGGAAAATGATAGAAAGTTCCGCCGGACCAGTGATGTATGTGTTTCTAAATGTCGTTACACAAGAAAACCAGAAAACCAGAAGCCGAACCATGCGGGGATGAAGAGCGTGGCCCAAAGAGAACCGACCAGTCGTAACTCTAGATAACCAAGCTGAGGGTAGAAAGTATCCGAAGGGACCTTCTTTGAAGGTTGAAAGAAAGTAAGGAGCGAAGTTGAAGTCAAATCAAGGGAAAGAGAAGTATTCAAGAACTACCAGATGAGAGGATGAATTTGATAATACACACGCTCGTCCAAGCGAACAGATCCATGCTGAAGTGCAGAGAAGACAAGATGATCTTGATGGCGAATGGGGGGAAAAGTAGTCCGGAAGGTGGGAAAACGTGGAGAAGGAATGTGCGAAGTTTAAGATGTTGGGAAAAAGACGTCCCAGAAATGAATGTGGGTGGTTGATAGTGGCGCACGGAGGGTAATTGTGGTAATCGTATCAACATGATCAGTGACATAGCGGCGATGTCGAAGCAATCTGTTGAGTATCTAGACCGGATGCATCACGAGATTCTGGTTTAGGCAGATCCCACTGGTGGAGCAAGTCGATCAGCAAAAGTGCCACCACAACGGTTGTCAGATATATGGGAGGAAACGAGTGTGGAGAAGAAGCTGTTGAGAAGCGAAAGGGTGTGGGAGACTATATGCGAGTATGCGGCCTTTCAAATTTGTAGAAGGGAAGAAAGCACGCCTCGCCTTTGTCTCAAAGAACGAATGAGAGTGGATGATAAGAGTGGATGATAAAGAAAAAAGGTTGACCAGTAAACTGGAAATGAGAGTCTTGGACAAGGTTGATTGGACGAGGTGCAAAGAGCGACTGTCACTGTCACTGTCAATGCGAGTTGATCCCCATTCGAAAGATGAAGCAAAAAAGGAGCGGGTGGATGTTTGAAAATGCAGATTGCGAGAACTAGAGTGTTGGTGTGGTCCTTGTGTGGGAGGTAGAGTAAAAGCACGTGTAATGCACAAGATATTGCGGGATATGCAAGTGGGTGTGGATGCGGTGATAGTTCATGATGAAAGTTGGCGGCCAGCGGGACGATGGTGGTACAATATATACAGTTAATGTGACCTTGAGAGCATTTGCCAAGTTCACCGTTGAAGGAGTCAATGGAGTTGGAAAGCGCTACCGAGTTCTATGCGCCTTCCCTTCCCTTCACTGTCACCCTCTCCGTCAGCGTCAGTTTCATCGCCGGGTGGTACGAGGCTGCTGAAGGAAATCCGCCGAGCAGGGGCAAGCCGACGAACCCTCCGCAAAGTTTTAACCTTTTGGGTAACTGGACTGGCGTTAATGTCAACCTCAGGGCTAAGCGGATCGGGCTTGCCGACCGAAGACTCAGAGACAGGGAAGGGGCTGAAGGCTGACCTCAAGGAGGACAGTGCCCTCGGACCATCTGATACATGCGACGGAGAGGGAGTATGCATTGTTCTAGGAGACATGATAGGCGCTGGAGACAAGGGTACATCCTGGGCCTGGGGTAGCTCGGGCCCGAATATACTTGGGTTTCGCTGCAGGTTCATAGGGAGCGGCTTCGCGGGAGGTCGCGCCTTGCCGCCTTTCCCCAAAGACTGAAGGTTCTCCTTCTTCGCCTTCACCCTTTCGTTATTCCCACCCCTTGTTTCTCTCGGACTTTTGACACTTGCCTCCAGGCAAGCTGACCCTGACTTTGCTTTGGCCCCTCTCCTTGGGGCAACGGGCGAAGAGATGGGAGTGGTGGGGGCAGGGGATTCGGGAGGCGGCGTAGCCCCTGTGACGGAAGGCGTGGATTGCTTCCTGGGTTTCTTCGCTTGTTTGTTGCGCATCTTTTCCTCTTCATCCGATGAGGGACAATTACCGGAATTTGTACGGACATGGGTGCTCTCTGTTGGTGTTTGCGCGAGGTATTCGCGTCTATTCTCCTGGGCCAAGGCACCGAAGGATGGTGCACGTTTGGCACCAGTTTTGGTGGCGACTGACGCGTCCTTTGGCGGAAGAGCTGGGCCGAAGTCATCGTCTTGCATCAGGCGTCGGACACGAGGATTCGGGAGGATGCCATCGCTGCTACTACTCAAAATAGACAACGAAGAGGAGGAAACCGATGAGACGGTCCGGCGTAGGATACGGGGCTGCGAAGAATACGAGGACAGCGTGTTCAAGGTAGAAGAGCTTGGGGTGGAGGGGTTAATCAAGGATGGGACGGCGCTGGAGGGAGGCGGAGAGGCACAACGATTGGGGCGAGTTGACCGTCGGTAGGGTTGATGGGCGGCCTGGCGTTCAGCGCGTTGAAGACGGCTCGAGAGACTAATGACAGAGTAAGGACAAGGAAAGCACAATGGGAAATCGCGTACCGAGCAAGGTGTTCATTATTTTTAATATCTGTTCCAACAGCATTCAACATAAAGTCCATACTCGATTGGCGATACAGGGGTCGCCTAGCACCGGCAGCAACCCTAACCGGTTTCTCCAAACCGTCCTGAATGTAACTGTAGTTGGACTCCTCCTCTAACGCGTTCTCAGGTTCCTCGGTGATGATTTCGCGTTGTTGCTCGGCAGCGGTCTTCTCTTTTGCGCGTAGACGCGAAAGTTCAATGAGCTTAACACGCGTCGCCCGAAGAGAATGCGGCCATTCGATCGGACCTTTAGCCTGTGAGACGCCTCGAGCAATTTTATCGAGAAGATTGGAAGGCGGAATGGGACCATTAAACGGAGTGACCAAGTGGGCAGGCAGAGCATCTAGAGTCTATACAATGGTCCTCGATCTTCAAGTTCCAGGATGGAGAAGACATGTCACTCACCCTTGAGAGCAACAAGACTTGTTCCGGCTTCCATTCCCACTCGAGCTCATCAGGTCCGTTAGAACTATTCCAACTATCAGTGCTCTTTCTATTCGCAGCCGGGGTGACAAAGATGGATGAACAAGTGGGAGATCCGCAGCTACGAGGGGTGCGAGGAGAGGCGGCAGAGTTGAGAGAGAGGAGCGAAGGGGTTCGGCGAGGAATAGGTGGATGAGGGAGGACTATGGCGAGGGGTGAGACTGCGTGGGCGCGTCGAGTCTGCATAGATAATGGCAAAATAAGTAGAAGGAGAGGCAGGGAAGGATTAGGCTGGATGAATAGGAGGATAGAAGCAGAGAGCGAGGTGGACGACCTGTACGACGAGCAACTGGTGCTTGTTCGACGCAGACGACAGCGACAAACGGGATGCGCACAGGTGCAAGCGGTAAGCAGAGAGTCTTCCCCAAAGTTGTAGCTCCACAGGGAACTCTATCTACCAAACTGTGACCAACCATGTACAAACACACAAACAATCCCCATCGACCCTGATCATCGCTGCCACTGGATCTCCAGATGCGGCGACCGGCTCTCGTCTCCCGTTGCCTCGATCACTAGATTCCACGTCTCCTTCACTTTTAGTCCTTTCGGCAGTCTCCCTTCATAACTCAGAGCGTCTTTCCGTCCTCTCAGCTATGATATGTCTGTCACAAAACACACGGTAATAATATGTCGCGTATTTCCTCTCACGATCCTTGTGATGGGTCTGTCGAATCTTGCAATCTTCACTCCCCGAAGCCATCTGCTTCCATTCCGGATTTGTCGTCCCTGGTCCGCTCATGACGCATCCGGAAAAGCCTTGCAACGTGCTCTGCATCGTGCCCTCTCGCGTAACACTGGATTCCAGAAGACAATACCAAACCTTGTGACCCTCATTTCCTCTCTCCCGCCTTGTCCCTAGAAGACTCGTATCTTTGATCTTTGTTTTCAACCTGTTCAACCAACAAAAATTTCCCCTTGAGGATCATCGCATCTCCCGGGGTCGCGGCCTGCGTCCCTAGGAGAAGAAGAAATCTTTGAGCGTTTAATGGCACAAGAGAACACTTCTCCAGCATCATTATCACCGAACGGAAGAGTAATTTCAGCGTCGGTCTCTCAACTTCGGGGTGACACAAGTCTTGCAAACTATTAGTCCCAGGTTCATCAGCCCCAAGGGAATCTTCCGTACACACCTCTTATCAGTACAAAACTGGGTGCAAGGATGCGATCAAATCCGTCTTCTCGTCGATCTTGTTCCTCAAAGCGGTCAATACCATATACCGATCTGGTCAAGGGCTCTTTTACCGCAACGCTCCTGCCTAACATCGACACGAAGCAGGCTCCAATAATTAACGAGACTGTATTAGGACTCGTTTGGAGTACACGATCAATACAACCCCTTCCATGGCTGTTAGTCTTCCTTGCACCTTCGAGAATAGTTCTCGAATAATCACCATTGGAATTCGCGCTCCGCGTTGGGACTAATACTACCATGAACACCCACACCAATATCATAACGCTTACCTCCCTTTGTGCCCGTATTTGTCAATAACAGGTCCCTGGACCACACATGAATGGAACTCACTGCGTCGCGTTGCTCACATTGGTCCCGTCATTGCCTACTGACACTAAAGTGGTGGCGATTCCCTACCGAATATCGCCACCAACACCACCGTCAGCCACTTTACTTATTATCCGTGAACACTACCGACCACTTGGCTTTCGTAAGCTGAACACCAGATTCTCGTGGCGCACCGTTCAGAGTTATTCTATTTAGTTATACATTCTGTCGTCGTTCCTGGATTATTACAAACCCGCCCAGCGGGCTCTCCCAATATACTAGAAAGTTACACATGTTACTATACAAACCGGCTGGGTAACAATCAGATAATACATGTCCTTCAGATCCCGAGATGAATAAACGGCACCCAACGATGCGCAGGAACTCCCGAACTCCGCAAGTAATCAACAGCCTTCTTCAACGCTTCCGCACTGTCAACCACAGTCCTTTTACTACTCTCAGCAAAGAGGTGTTCATATACAATTCTCGCTACCGCCGGTCCATCGTCATCATTAATCGACCACATCGTCGCAATAGCCGCTTTGAACCCCGTAAACATCAACCCCCCAGCAAGATGCAACGACTCATTCGACATCTCAGCATCACCCTTCGCGGTTTCACACGCAGAGAGGAAAACGAATTCGGCTTTCCTCAGATGCGTGGTAAGTATTTGTTTAAGGTAGAGTTGTCCGTCGCTCAAAAGCAAGCAGCTCTTGAGGGGTTCTTTAGCGTCACCTTGTTGACCATGACAAGCCAAATGCAACCACTGCGCGTCAGGTAGAGCAGCAAGAACGTTGTTCATCGTTGCCTCGCTGTTAACGAGGACAGAAGAAGTTCGAGGTGTTCCAACGCTCTCTCTGATAACCTTCACTTCCCTCATGACACTCGGAAGCGGTGGGAATGCGCCACTCGGAGATTCGGAGATACCAACGATGGTTACGTTCGAATGAAGCGCCGATATAGGCTCGCGACTTCTTCCACGTATTAAACCGCTCAGCGTGGAAGTGTACGATGGAATGAAATTGTTCGGGGGACCTGCTGCATGCAAAGGAAGGTAAGTGAGAGGGCCTGTCGGACACCACCAAAGCCTTCCCCCGTTGATCCCGTTCTGCAAGATGCGTTAATGAGATTTGGATGTTCAAAAGGTCAGACTACGTACCTGTCGTAGGATGCCATATATCGGAGAAACCATATACGTCCATAGCCACTCCAAAACTTCATTAAGCATATTATGATCAGGTGCCCGACGTGAGACGCGACCGGCACGATTTACTCCAAGATCTCTGGCACGAATTCCAAGGTTCTCTAGCGCCTTCTGATGTCGTTGTTGTTGGAATTTTAGGACTCCAGCGTCAACGAAGCGAAGCCTCTCATGAATGACAGATCGGTCGGGACTCAACATGATGAGTGCTTCACAGCTGTCGTGGGTGCAACTGATCATTACGACAGGCCCATGAGCCGCAGCTTCTCCGAGTCTTGAGAACGGTGTGGGAAGGAGGAAATGTTCTAAGCCAGGCAGAGCTCTGATCTCCTTGAGGAGAGCATCCCGTTCCATAGCTAATCTCCGCATCCTGTCAGCCATCTCAGAAGGGATCCTCCTTTGGAGCGGATCTCCGTTCCCTTCCCCCGTAACTGTGACTAGCTGTCCCAACTCGGTGGAGAGCCTTTTAAGATTGTCTGCGAGCTCCGAGTGGTGGGGCTCAAGCAGAGAAAAATCCGCTTGGAGATCGAGAAGTTGGTTGAAAGTGATCGATAGACTCTGTTCGAGGAACTCGACGGCCGCTTCGTAATTTTTGTGAAGGACACAGGAAGCTACTGCATTCGCCGCCAACTGGGTAATATTGTATTTTATCAGGACTTCGTGTCTGGTGGTGATATTGGTTCCAACCCAAAGAAGCGCAGGAAGGACACTAAAGGCGTAGATATATGCGTCCAATGATTCCGGAGACTGCACAGAATCAGCGAAACTGGTCCACCTCCGTGCTAAATTCCATTGACTCCCGGGATCCCTATTAGTTGAAGCCGCTGCACGACGATATGCATCCATCGACAGTTTTTTGAGCTCCTCCGTACGATCCAAGGCGAACTTGTGCTCATATATCAGCGCCAAAGTGCCATATCTAGATCCAGCAACGGTATGATCGTCTGGCGTATTGCTCGTTGAAGCCAAAGCCAGCTGAAGCGCAGCCTGTAAATCGTTCTCTTCCCGCAGCCGAATATATCGCTGTACAAGCTGCCAGGCCAGGGAATTCTGCAGATCGGGAAGGTCCGAATCATTCAACCGTTCTCCCGCTTCAACTGCCATCCTCATCCACTTCAGGATATTATTCCGCGCTTCAAATCCACCGAAGTAATCATAGTGGGTAGAGCAAAGGAGGGCCATGGTATGATAGCGCTCCGGAAGGCTCCGGTCATCCTGCGATGTTTGATCCAGGACCTCTTGCATAAAAGTTGTGGCCTGGTCCATATCCTTTACATCGTGCGAGATCCCCACTTTGAGTCGGAACAGATCGGCCAGGTGGACAAGGGATTCAAGGTATTTTGGGTCCGTCTTCGGCATCTTTTCGCGAGCGAGCTGCGCTAACTCAAGGGCGCTCCCCAAATCCTGAGCGTCTCGGTGTCGAAGGTACCGGAAGCAATACAAAGACGAAAGATGAAGTCTCTGGTGAGGCAGGTCGCCGTGACCTTCAGGACGCAAAGCCAGACCAGCTTCACAACTGCTGATAGCCAACTCCAGGTCGGAAGTAGAACCAAGCCTGTGATAGAACAAGCCGTATATGTCGGCCATATCTTCTTTGAGGGCAGCAATCTGCGAAGGACTTTCGTGCTTCGCAAAGTTTTCGGCATCCTGAATGTAGCGAAGAGCTTTCCGGAGGTCTGTGATGTCCCTATCCCTACGGTATTTGGATACGAATAGCCGAGAGACGATATGACAGACTCGTGAATAGAGGGGATAGGTACGGGGCAGATTGTCCAACGCCTGCATGGAAAAACGAAGGGCTGCATCAAGATCTTCAGGATTTCGAGTGCGTCCGTAGCGTAGCCTATATGATTGTGCCAGCAACATAGCCCTGGTCGCATGATCGATTGTTCCACTAGTCGTCGCCTCCAACACAGCTGTGCGTATATCGATGACGCGATTCACAGTTTCGATATCGAGGGATATACCGGCGCGCGACTCCAGCATATCTGCCAGGTCACTTTGTCGTTCCGCATAACCTTTGTCATATGCCGAGGTGCTCTCAAGGGCAACTGTGGCCCAGTGCACTCCAGACTCAATATCCTCCGGGTTCCCCGCCGCATCGTAAAGCGTGAGATACGATTTAGCAATCGAATTCATCAACCATGCTCTGTCGGTGTGGTCTTCAGGAAGCGTAGAGAGGACACGATGCTGGTATTCCAACGACGTCCTCAAGTACTCCACTTTCCGAAGTCGAGAATAGATCCGCCGGGACACCCAAACCAGGTTATCCACATACCAGGCGACGTCTGGACTATGAGGAGAAACCGCAGCCAGAGCGGATTTCTGCAGCAGAAAAGCCACGTAAAGATCCCAGCCTTGGCTGGTCTCGCCATAACGCCTTCGCAACGAGCTTGAGAGGCGTGTTTGATAGTGAGGCAGCTTTGGATGATGATTGGGAGTAGTGGATAAGGCTATCCATGAATAACTGATGGACGTGTTTAGGTCATCCAATCGTCGCCATCGCTCGAACATACGCCGGTATAGTATTGCGAGGGGTGGGGACAAGATCCCTTTGACCATCTCAACAAGGATACCGGAGGGCTTCCGGACGTAAGACAAGAGTTGCTCGCTGTGCTGGATACGATCTCGTATTTCGGGCACCATTGCGCTTCAACCAATCTGGGCGTCAAGTCAGAATGACTTCAATAGCCTGGAAAAAAAATAAGCACTCACGAACCGGTTGATTGTGATTTGGCTTTGAAACAAATCAAGGTGTACTGAGAAACTTGTCTTCGGTGAGAGGTGTTCTCATAACGCACCCAGGGTGCCTCTTGCGTGTATCATGGCTGTCACGATGCTCAACGGGGGTAGATTTGGGCGCAGCAGTTGCCATCAGATGCCCCTCGCCCTTCCATAATTGGCATTCTTGTTTCCCTTGCAGGCGCCATGTCAGTCACGTGCATGCTCTGGGACGTTCACAATCTGGGGTAGGTTCGCGCTGGGGTGAGGAACCATTTGTTGTCCGCGGAACAGACCAAGGTCCTTATGTAGCGTGACAAAATTCTGTCTGTAAACCTCCCCGGAATATGCCGCCGATAGACTAACCCAGTCCCATTCTGTGGACAAAGTGCTAGGTGGGTTGGTAAACGCGTATCAATGGTACAAACATGCGTCGCGGTTCGACCTGGACACCCGTTCTGACCCTGTGTTTTGTGCTACGTAGACTGTTTTACCCTGCACCATGTATAAGTATTCAATGCCTCGGAATTTGAACACACCACATAGCTTCAGTGACAATTCCCATTACCATACGCATATCAACGAGCCGAGTCTATTCTTGCTACAAAGTATAAACGCGCGGACAAGTAGCCAGGGTTTGAATAAACATATACTCTATATACACTACAAAGTGCTAATATGGAAAAATATAGCAGTATAGAGGTACGAAAGTCAGGCCCACTTGGGTTTTTATTACAGGGGGGACCATGATGGTCCACTGAAGGTAATATAGATCAACAAGAAATGGGTTCGTACTATAAGCTGAGTCCACGAGAAAAGGAAGGAAACTTAAAGATTGGGAGGCATTCGTTAGAAGCAACAATGTTTGATGAAGCAGTATTCGTTGGAATAACTGGATTAATTCACCTTTTCGGGCAATCTCGAAATGTCAATGCACGTCGAGGTGCAAGCGTACCGTGAATTGACGGTGTATTGACACTCTAGTTATACTTAAATAGCGTACCTTAGTACTTATGTATCTTGCTCTTTTGCCCCTCTAATACGTTGTCATTTAGTTCCTTCAACAGTATTATGATAAGCGTGACGCTCACTTGACGATGTCACCGTCAAGTGAGCATTACACCTATGACTCCGAATAAGAGAAGCTACTGAGCACTTAGCTTTCGTAAGTTGAACGCCAGATTTTTGTGGCACACCATTCAGAGTTGTTCTATTTAGTTATACCTTTTGTCGTCGTTCCTAGTTTATCATCAACCCGTTCAACGAGCTCTGCCAATATACTAGAAGTTACACATGTTACTACACAAACCGGTTGGGTAACAATCAGATAATACATGTCCTTCAGATCCCAAGATGAATAAACGGCACCCAACGATGCGCAGGAACTCCCGAACTCCGCAAATAATCAACAGCCTTCTTCAACGCTTCCGCACTGTCAACCACAGTCCTTTCACCACCCTCAGCAAAGAGGTGTTCATATACAATTCTCGCTACCGCTGGTCCATCGTCATCATTAACCGACCACATTGTCGCAATAGCCACCTTAAACCCCGTAAACATCAACCCTCCGGCAAGATGCAACGACTCATTCGACATCTCAGCATCACCTCTCGCAGTTTCGCATGCGGAGAGGAAAACGAATTCGGCTTTCTTCAGAGGTGTGGTAAGTAGTTGCTTGAGATAGAGTTGTCCGTCGCTCAAAAGCAAGCAGCTCTTGAGGGGCTCCTTAGCACTGCCCTGTTGACCATGACAAGCCAAATGCAACCACTGCGCGTCAGGTAAAGCAGCAAGAACGTTGTTCATCGTTGCCTCGCTATTAATGAGGACAGAAGTTCGAGGTGTTCCAACGCTCTCTCTGATAACCTTCACTTCCCTCATGACACTCGGAAGCGGTGGGAATGCGCCACTCGGAGATTCGGAGATACCAACGATGGTTACGTTCGAATGAAGCGCCGATATAGGCTCGCGACTTCTTCCACGTATTAAACCGCTCAGCGTGGAAGTGTACGATGGAATGAAATTGTTCGGGGGACCTGCTGCATGCAAAGGAAGGTAAGTGAGAGGGCCTGTCGGACACCACCAAAGCCTCCTTCCAGTGATCCCATTCTGCAAGATACGTCAATGAGATTCGCGTGTTGGAGGGGTCAAACTACGCACCTGTCGTAAGATGCCATATATCGGAGAAACCACATACGTCCATAGCCACTCCAAAACTTCGTTAAGCATGTCATTATCAGGTGCCTGACGTGAAACACGACCGGCACGATTTACTCCCAGATCTCTCATACGAATCCCAAGGTTCTCTAGCGCCTTCTGATGTCGTTGCTGTTGGAACTTCAAGACTTTTGCGTTGACAAAGAGAAGCCTCTCGTGAATGATAGGTTGGTCGGGGTTCAACATGATGAGTGCTTCACTCCTGCGGTAGGTGCAGCTGATCATTACGATAGATCCATGAGCCGCAGCTTCTCGGAGTTTTGAGAACGGTGTAGGAAGTAAGAAATGTTCTAAGCCTGGCAGAGCTCTGATCTCCTTGAGGAGAGCATCCCATTCCATAGCTAATCTCCGCATCCTGTCAGCCATCTCGGAAGAGATTCTTCTTTGGAACGGATTTTCGTTCCCTTCCCCCGTAACTGTGACGAGTTGTCCCAACTCGGTGGAGAGCCTCTTCAGATTGTCTGCAAGCTCTGGACGGTGAGGTTCAAGCAGAGAGAAATCCGCTTGGAGATCGAGAAGTTGGTTGAAAGACTCTGTTCGAAGAACTCAACGGCTGCTTCGTAATTTTTGTGAAGGACACAGGAGGCTACTGCGTTTGCCGCCAACTGGGTAATATTGTACTCTACCAGGACTTCGTGCCTAGTAGTGATGTTGGTTCCAACCCAAAGAAGCGCAGGAAGGACACTAAAGGCGTAGGTATATGCGTCCAATGATTCCGGAGACTGCACAGAATCAGCGAAACTGGTCCACCTCCGTGCTAAATCCCATTGATTTCCCGGATTCCTACTGGTCGAGGCTGCTGCATGACGATATGCATCCATTGATAGTTTCTTGAGCTCCTCCGTACGATCCAAGGCGAACTGGAGTTTATGTATCAGCGCCAAAGTGCCATATCTAGATCCAGCAGCGGTGTGGTCATCTGGCGTATTGCTCGTTGAAGCCGAAGCCAACTGAAGCGCAGCCTGTAAATCGTTTTCTTCCCGCAATCGAAGATATCGTTGTGCAAGCTCCAAAGCCAGGGAATCCTGCAGACTGGTAAGGTCCGGGTCCTTCAACCATTCTCCCGCTTCAACTGCCATCCTCATCCACTTCAGGATATTATTCCGTGCTTCAAATCCACCGAAGTAATCATAGCAGGTAGAGCAAAGGAGGGCCATGGTGTGATAGTGCCCCGGAAGGCTCCGGTCATCCTGCGATGTTTGATCCAGGACCTCTTGCATAAAAGCCGTAGCCTGATCCATATCCTTTACATCGTGCGAGATCCCCACTTTGAGTTGGAACAGATAGGCTAGGTGGGCAAGGGATTCAAGGTAGTTTGGGTCCGTCTTTGGTATCTCTTCGCGAGCGAGCTGTGCTAACTTAAGAGCACTCCCCAAGTCCTAAGCATCTCGGTGACGACGGTACCGGAAGCAATACAAAGACGAAAGATGAAGTCTCTGGTGAGGCAGGTCGCCGTGACCTTCAGGACGCAAAGCCAGACCAGCTTCAGAACTGCTGATAGCCAATTCTAAGTCGGAAGCGGAACCTAGTCTTTGATAGAACAAGCCGTGTATGTAGGCCATATCTTTTTTGAGGGCGGTAATCTGCGAAGGACTTTCGTGCTTCGCGAGGTTTTCAGCATCCTGAATGTAATGAAGAGCTTTTTGAAGGTCTGTGATGTTCCTGTCTCTACTGTATTTGGATACGAATAGCCGAGAGACGATATGACAGACTCGTGAATAGAGGGGATAGGTACGGGGCAGATTGTCCAACGCCTGCATCGAAAAGCGAAGGGCTGTATCAAGATCCTCAGGACTTCGAGTGCTTTCGTAGCGTCCTCTATACGATTGTGCTAGCGACAAAGTCCTAGTCGCATGGTTGATTGTTCCACTAGTTGTCGCCTCCAAAACGGCTATGTGCAAATCGATGACATGATTCACAGTTTCGATATCGTGAGATGTACCGGGGCGCGATTCCAGCACGTCTGCCAGGTCACTTTGACGTTCCGCGTAATCTTTATCATTTGGCGAGGTGTTCTCGAGCGCAACCGTAGCCCAGTGCACTCCAGACTCAATATCCTCCGGGTTCCCCGCCGCATCATAAAGCGTGAAATACGATTTAGCAATCGAATTCATCAACCATGATCTATCGATGTGGCCTTCAGGAAGCGCAGAGAGGACACGATGCTGGTATTCCAATGACGTCCTCAAGTATTCCACTTTCCGGAGTCGAGAGTATATCCTCTGGGATATCCCAACCAGCCTACCCACATACCAGGCGACGTCTGGATCATGAGGAGAAACTGTAGCCACAGCGGCCTTCTGCAGCAGAAAGGCCAAATAAAGATCCCAGCCTTGTCTGGTCTCATCATACCGCCTTCGCAGCGAGCCCGAAAGGAGTGCTTGATGATAAGGTAGCTTTAGATGATGATTGGGAGTAGTGGATAAGGCTATCCATGAATAACGGATGGACGTGTTTAGGTCATCCAATCGTCGCCATTGCTCGAACATACATCGGTATAGCACTGCGAGTGGTAGGGACAAGACCCCTTTGACCCTTTCAGCAAGGATACCGGAGAACTTCCGGACATAAGGCGAGAGTTGCTTGTGGTGTTGGACACGATCTCGCATTTCGGGCACCATTATGCTTCAACCAATCTGGGCGAAAGTCAGACTAGATTCCAATAGCTCGGAAGAATAAGCACTCACAGACCGGTTGATTGTGATTTGGCTTTGGCAAAATCAAGGTGTACTGAGAAGCTCGTCTTCGGTGAGAGGTATTTTCATGAGGCGCCCAGGTTGCCTCGTGCATGTATCGTGGCTGTTACTCGATACTCTCAATGGGGGTAGATTTGGGCGCAGCAGTTGCCATCAGATCGCTCATGCCCTTCCGTAAGTGGCATGCTTGTTTCTCTTGTGAACGCTGTGCCAGTCTCGCAGCAGGCTCTGAAAAGTCAAGTGTTAGCGTTAGGGTGAGGAATCATTAATGCATTTGTTGTCTTTGGGCAAATCACCTTGGACGAAATTCTGTGCGTGTGCCCGCCTGGCATGTGTCGCTGATAGACTAATCCTATCGTGTTCTGCGGACAAAGTGCTTACGGTACGCCGGAAGTCCGAGGTTCATTTTCCCGCGCGAGCAACAGGTGTCCCACGTCACATGTCACAGGCCACAGGTCTCTGCAGGACTCGAGCTATGCCTACAGACATTGTGTCCCCGAAATCTGGAGAAATTGTTGGAGCACAAACGCATATCGAGCCAAGTTTTGGACAAGGAACAGATACAATTTACAGGACAATTAGTTATGGACTCACTATGACATAGATAGAACAATTGGATGATTATGACATAGTAGACAGACATTTCATTTTCTCCTAGATAGCCTCCTATCATAGTTTATATATGTACAGTAGAAGTGCGCTTGCCTCAGCCCTCATACCATTAACAAGCAACTGAGGTAAGCCACCCATCATAACTCTCAACACTCTTTACTTATTGCTTGTAGTTACAACTGTTTACAGGTACATAATACATCTAGCCCTTGTACCATTAACAAGCAACTGAGTTACAACTGTTTACAGGTTATGCATCAGCGAATTGTCCAAAAGATGTTATTGACTTGGAGACCTTAAGAAACTCTGACATCATTGCATGCAAATTAGGTACTTAGGAAATGTTGGCTCTCAGAATGCCAAGCAAACAAATTCATGTACTGAAAATACAAGATAAAAAACATCCTTATGGAATACTGCCTAACTGGGCAAAAGCATGTTAGTGAGATTATCAGCATGTTATCACCATCTTTGGAAGGAAGACTTATTAAATTATCATTATCAGTACATGACCATCATAGACCCATCATTGTGAGCACCTTATTATCATTTAGGTATCTTTTTGATGATCTTACCATTGTTTAACTGTTATCTGTAGAATAATGACATTAAACTATCATTATCAACATATGACCATCCTAGATTCATTATTGTGAGTATCTTACCATCAGACCCATTGTTGTGAGCACCTTGCTATCATAGACCCATCATCTTGAGCAGCTTGCTATCATAGACCCATCATTGTGGATATCTTACCATCATTTGCATATCTTTTTGATGATCTTACCATTGTTGAGGGACTGGAATTAAATATTTCAAGGAGCAAGGTTGAGCACTAGTTTATAAATTGAGGAAGGACTCACAAAAACTTAGAACTGATCTCTCCCTGCCATTACTTCCTCTCCTATCACTCACTCCAACATACCAGAACATAATGGACCTATTAAGTGTAGCTGCTCTCTCCCAAAGCAACATACTCTGCCTGTTGCTCATGTGGCTCTACAGGACTCAGACTATAACATCAATGCAGTTATTGCTAGTGCCTTATTCAATTTGCCATTTTCCTGCCATGATGATTTACTTACTGTGATTCCAGCTTGGAGTCACAAAAGAGGTGAATGAATGCCTGCATGGGGCTCTCAGGATTAACTTGAGCAAGCTTTGTGATCCTATAGAGGTTAGGAAGGAAATAAAGAGGTTGGTTGAGATTGTGAAGGTGAGCAAGATACTAGTTCCTGGGGCTCTGCTGAAAATATTGAAGGATAGGGAACATTGGGATTCTAGCAAGGTTTTGGATGGAGATGTCATAAAGGAGTCAACTTGAGGAGTGTGAGTCCTCCAACTAGCCCTTTGGCTGTTATCAGTGCAACCAGGTATAGAAGGCAGCTTGTGGGGGCTGTTGTAGCAATTGTTAGTCTAACAAAGTTGGTAATGTTGTAAGAAGGGGATGAGAAAGAAAGTGATGTCAAGAAGGTGTAGGCTGGCAAGGAACAGGTTGATAATACCAGGAATAGCCCATATGATAACATTTTCCAAGCAATCAAGAAACACAAGACATTTGAATCTTCTAAGAACATCAAGATGGTCATACTCACCATGCACAATATCAAGGTTCCAATGACACTCAAGAAGCCCTAGAATGAAATTGACAACACCTCTCCTACCCTGTATTGTACTCTCAGGGCTCATTCTCAACACAATGTTGTTTTCAACTCTACAATTCTCAGTTGTTCTGCCAAGTCTGACCAGGTCCTTGTTAAGACTATTATTGCCAATCAGTCCTTACTTAACCTCACACTCATTATTGTTCCTCCTCATGGTTTGTACACCATTATGGCACCTCACAAACTTCTACACTATGAAAGGGCAAGTTTGCCTCCCCCACTAACATTCATCTCCAGAAAGCTAGACCATGTGCCACTTCAAAGGCAAAGGACACTGCATTTGATTGCACTACTGGAACCAGCAAGATACCCAGGTATCACAGATCAAAGCAAGAAGCCAATAGGGACAGTGTTATAGTGAGGCTTCCTCAGTCCTTAAGGAAACCCAATACGTATCTGCAGATCATATCAAAGGAAACTTCTCGTGTACTTCTGGATATTCACTTTCAGAATATAGGCCTTACACAATAAGGACTATAGTCGTCGAGCAAACATTCTGGTTATACACAATAGTCTTTGTCTTAATAGAAGGTCTTATAAACTGAGAGCGATTTTAGAGCTAAGTATAAAGACTTATAATCTGAATCACTTTAGTAGACAAAGACTTCTATTGAGTCTCCACCTA
>JAEUWS010000472.1:0-46857 GCA_018524945.1 Podaxis sp. C-F-92630
AAACTCCTCTGAGTTTATGAGTGAGTTGATGGAAGGGACAGATGGGTCTTGTTGAGGGAAGGAGAGGTCCTGGATCATCTGAAGCTTCGATGAGCCAGGCTTTGGGACTAAACCAATTGGAGATGTGCAAAAAGGCCCAATCAGCTCTTCCAGCTCTTCTGGTAGGAAGGGCTGTGAGTAGTGGCCAGCTGCTTCTTCAGCTGCTATGTACAAACTGACAAAGAGAGGGTCAATGTTGGATGAGACATGATTAGGGAACATGAGGGTACAATAAGGAGGGGAGGGAATGCCTATGTCAAAGCCATGTATAAGACCAAAGACAATATGGGACCATTGCTGAAGTAAATCAAGTCTGTACAGAAGGGTATGAGTCTTAGCGGGGTTGATAGGGGTGACAACCATGCGGGGGTCAGGCCTTGACCCAGCAGCTGTTGGCTCCATGGGAGGAGCTGTGGCAGAGGCTGCATGAATGGGTAAAGGTGCAGGAGGCCCCAAACTTGCAGGCATTTCGGCTGGCGAAGGCGAAACAGTACTGCGAGCCATCAGGTGATTGCAAGGCCTGTGGGCTCTTCCCATTAGGCATGAGTGGTGGGACGGGCTTGCCTGCTGAGGTTGTGGAGGCGGAGCAGGTTGACGGGAGGTGGCCTGGGGCTCCACACCGAAAGCAGTTGGGGGCCCTGGAGTGCTTGAGGGGGGGGGTTGGAGTGTCCTCGGTGAGATGGCACTTTGAAGGGGAAATGGGTGTCTGCAACGCCTTAACTGCCTGAAGGGTTTGGCACCCCACGATGGCAGCAATGCATGTGTTGTCAATAGTTGAGTAGTCATGGGCCTTGTCCAGGTAGGCTAACTCGCGCTGCTCAATGTCATACTCAGCTGCTATGGCCCAGCCCCAGTTGGCTGCTATTCCTAGTACGATTTGATGGTGGTCTCGAAGAGCATCTGCACACTGGTCCCTGTGGAAGTTTCTCATCTCCCTCTCAACGGCTGAGGCTACACCACACCAGTCCTGCATCGAGATGTTCTTGTCATTATTGCAGTCCGCGGGTTTAGTTAGGAGTGAGGACAGCTCGGCTAGAAGGGGGGACTCAGCCAGCTTCTCGAAGGAGGACTTGAGGTGTGAGGCAAGGGTGATTGAGGCATACGAGATGTATTCTAGCCTCTGGATTGCAGAAACGACGCGAGGTGGGATGGCTGTGGGTAGAGGAGGGGTGGGGGTCAGACCATGTTGGGGGGGTGCAGTCTTTAACCTGGGCGGTCAGGCCTTCAGCCTGGATGGGCGTCGAAAAGGAGCCTTTAGCTCAAGGGGGTAAGGAAACAGTTACAGGGGCCTTTAGCTCAAGAGGGGCAAGGAAAGGTTACGAGGGCCTTTAGCCTGAGGCCTGCCGCCTGGGTAGGGCGAGTAGAGCAAGGTGGCGACTTACGCAGTTGCAGTGGGTTGGCCTTGTGGCCTGGAACAATTGATGGGAACTTGGGCTTGTTGGCGGTAGAGTCAGAGCCAGCGGGGGTTTCTGGGAGGGCTAGCTCCCCTTCATTGACGTATAGCCGAGGTGGGAGGATGGCTGGCCCCATGGGTCTCATGATGGCTGGAGCCGGGGCCGACGCAGTGGCCGATGAGTTCTGGTGGCCTGAGGCCTGTGGAACCGTGGTGCTCGGGGCAGTGGGAGCTGCGGGGGGGCCAGAGTTGGGTGGCAGTGCTGATGTGGCCGGCGGGCTACCAGCTCTTGATGGGTGCTGGGGTTGGGTTGACGTGTCGGTGCCTTGGGAGCTGGCAGGAATGGCACTACCTTGAGCCTGACCTGAGGCCATGTTGGGAGGCTGGGAGAGAGGAGTATTGCGGGAGTTCGGGGGAAGCTGTGCGGGGCCAGGGGGTTGGGACCCGGGGGGAGTTGGGAACGGGTTGGAGTTGGGGTTCCGAGAGCTCCCAGGGAGGCCTGGGATGGCGAGGTTGTGGAGCAGGTGCGTCATGGGGGTTGTGGGCGGCTGGTAGATTGGTGGCTGGATGGTGATAGGAAGGGTGGGAGGCGGGAACAAAAGGAAGGCTAGGTGTATGCGGATGGGTCGTGCTGATAGACGAAGGAGAGCAAGGAGGAAGCGGCTGTCGTGCCACCCTTGCTCTGCTGGACGCCGGGTGCCGGCAACTTCCGTTTGCGGCACCTTGGCTCAAGTTTTCTTAGATGTTCCATTGATATACGTAGGAGTGACACAGACTGGCGAGGGTAGATTGTGGAGACGCGAGCCCTAAGATTTCGTTAGGGAGAACGCCATTGAAACACGTAATTGATACGATCATTTTATTTGTACTCCGACTCGGCATTGTCTGGCAGAGCGTGACAAGCAGCGGAAAATTCAACTTTTTATCTACCCAAGATATAAACTTCAAACAACCTGGAACGTGTGAGGACTACTGTTAACAAGTGATATATAAATTTTGAAGTGCGTAAGTTCAACGCAAAGCGAGATATTCTCGAGACAGCGAACCAGGGGTCTCAGCGAACCAAGGGTGACCCATAGTAGACGTCCTGGTGATTGCTCGAAGTCGAGCTGAAGTGTCGTAAGGGACGTGTTGATCGTATATTCGGCGACCTCGAAATGACGAGGCGCGGGCGAGTGATAGCCGGAATTACCGGATCTCAACACTTCCCCACTCTCCTCTGCTTGTGATTATTTAAACCGTCCTCTTTACTTTGAACTCGCTTTTCCTTTGTGTCTTTATCTGCTTATCTATACGTACGGCTATGTCTGCTGATCTCTCCAAAGTCGTTGGTTTCGAGCTTCCCGACAAACCCGTACGTAGCACACCACCACCATGACGTCGAGGATGTGCCGGAACTAAGCAAACACCCTCCCTTCTTCGCTGTTGTGGAATGTGTAGGTTGCTTGGAACAAGCGAGACTTGTTGACTTATGCTGTTGGCGTCGGTGCGAAGAACGACGAATTCCAGTTCGTCTACGGTGCGTCACTCCCTCTCTCCAGGTTCATCAACGCCCAACTGACGGAAATTGGCCCCTAGAACTCGGTGAGCATCCAACCCTACCTCCCTCCGCCCCTACTTCATAACCATACATACCTAACTCACGTAAAAAAGATCCCAACTTTGCCCCTATTCCTACATACCCCGTCGTCCTACAACTCAAGGGCGATGGTCAAGACGTCAACCTCTTTGCCGAGCGCATAAAGGGTAGGCCTATACCCGGTATGCCACCTTTGGACCCTAACCGTGTGGTATGTCTTCATTCCCTCCACATGTTACATTTAGACCTTCTCTGATGAGGATGCATATGTAGGTCCATGCTACGCAGTCCATTGAGATCATCAAGGATATCCCTCTCGTCTCTGGACCTGGCTGGAAATGGAAGACTCGGTACACTGGTATCAGCGAGAACAGTACGTTCATTATGCATTTATCTGAGGAGCCAAGAGATTGCTTACACTCCGCATTCGACCAGAAACCGGTATCGTCCTCACGGCCGAGAACCAACTCGTCAGCCCCGACGGCCAAGTCTACGCCAAACTCTACGTATGTACCTCCCACGACCATACTTAACTCCAACCCAACCCAACCCAACCACCCATTCCAGGGCTCCTCCTTCAACCTCGGCGCCAAAGCTACCGGCCAAAAATACACCAAATACATCGCAGGCCCACCCACCGCAAAACCCACCCCAACAACCCGAGCATTCACACCAGACTACACCATAACCGAATCCACAAGCCCCGAACAAGCCATCATCTTCCGACTAAGTGGAGATTACAACCCACTCCACATCGACCCCCGTATCGGTAAAGCTGCCGGTTTTGGCGGTGTCATCTTACATGGGTTGTCAACGTT
Organism: Podaxis sp. C-F-92630; assembly: GCA_018524945.1. Lineage (NCBI taxonomy): Eukaryota > Fungi > Basidiomycota > Agaricomycetes > Agaricales > Agaricaceae > Podaxis > Podaxis sp. C-F-92630. Next base: position 3,830 of record JAEUWS010000472.1, read on the forward strand.
TGGTTTTGCCGCGAGAGCGATTATTAAATCTGTTGGTGGAGGTGATGCGAAGAGTTTGAGGTTCTTTGGGGTGAGGTTTACGAGTCCCGTTAAGCCTGGGGATAGGCTTGAGACTCAGGTTTGGGAGGTTGGGCCTGGTCCAGAGGGGACGACTGAGGTTACGTTTGTTACGAAGAATTTGGATTCTGGAAAGGTGGGTTTTTAGTTGTGGCTCTTTTTTTGTGGCGTGTGTTGATTGATGGGTGGGATTTTTTTAGGTTGCTCTTGGCGGTGGTATTGCGTATGTTAGGAAGCCTGCGCAGGCTAAGCTCTGAGACTTCGGAAATGGATCCTCGATGCTTTGATCTCGTTCTTTTTTCTTTGTTGAGATATGTGTGTTGCGTCCGAGTCGAACAACTTGACTTATGGACTAATATACGAACTTGTTCTTGAATGCTTTGAGTGTATGATGCCCCACTTCTGTTTCCTTAGTCGAACGTCCACGCTTGAGCTGTGACATATTCAGTTAGAGCCGATACATCCTGCTCGCTTCATCCTCAAATCAGGACTATCAATGACAGCTTTGTGCATCAGATGGCTTATGGAGAAACCCCGTCCGTCGACAGAAACCAAGTTCCACGAATGGTCGTCGAATCCACTCATGTCGAGACTTTTCGAGGGTTGCACAATGCACGACAGCACCACCTTCCGAGGACCGCCCAGGCTTTTCTAAGACCAAGGATGTATGGACGTTTCGCATTTGTACATCAAAATATGTCCATGGTAAGTTCGTCACAACCACGTATGTTTGGCAATGATCTTGGTCTTGTATTCCTTGCTGTCGCGATTGAGGTCAACTGCGACAATCCCCTTAGTGGTGGATACATTCTTCAGAAATGCCAATTGTGTGGGCTTGCAAAGCCCATCGATGCAAACACATTCTAGGCTTTACCAAACTCGGAGGACTCAAGCACTCAGGGCTCACGCTCCATCCTTGTCCTCAACACCCTTCCCCGATCCATAATGGCGTCTGCCTCTAAATAACATCCCTTCAACCATCGGTTCGCCTCCCCCTCCTTCAACTTCCCATTCCCATCAACACCATTGTCTTCTTTGTCATAAAACGCCGTTCGGGCGTGCAACACCCGTCTATTGTCAAATAGCACCGCATCGCCTTCTCTCAGGGTATATTCATATGTATTCGTTGGATCGTTGAGGAGCTTTGTGAATTCCTTTAATGCGGGGTAGAATTCCATTGGAGTATTGAGGGGGAGAGGCGCTTGGAAGGGAGGGGAATAATTTATGTGGCTGATTCGTCTTTCAGAGCTCGAGCCTTGCGATGTCAAAGGGGCGAGTTCGATGGTAGGGTGTTCATAATGCAGGTGATGTCCATCGTTGATGTAGTGGAACGCGACCGGGGAAGTGGTGAGGACGTCAAAATGCTCTAGATGAGTTTTCCGCAACGTTTCGGCCGCCGCAAGTGCATCGACGAAAATCGATGTACCCCCTTGCACGCGGTTACGCAGGCAGTGGAGGATCTGGTAGCGCGGTGGGTGTTGGAAATATCTGATACAGTATCACTACTTAATCTTGCAACGGTTTCTGTAGACTCACAGCAGATCCATGTGTAATCCCAAATCCAAATTCGTATACGCAATATTCTTACTCTCCTTCACATTCATCACATCCCACAATAGCCCATAAAATGTGGGCCTAATTTCACCAAATATCTCCGCCAATTTTTTCAACTCGCAACTCTCGTTACTCGTCTCCTGGTTCGGGACACCAGTGACAAATAATAATCCGTAACGCGTCAATTGCGTTATTCCCTTCACCAGCCCCTTTGGTGTACCGATCACATTATATGGAACGAACAGCTCCGATCGTCGAATAGACTCGTTATCCCACGCCACGGCAGTGATGTCTTTATGAAACTCGTGCAACCTTGCCTGGTTGGAGTACGTCTCGAGAAACGGACGTGGATACACAGACTTGTGGCCGTCCAACCAAGTGATTTCAAGGCCATGGTCGGTTATCCTGATTCCCTCGTGATCGAGGGAGACGGGCTTGACGTCCAGAGGGATATCAGACGTCCGGTGCAATTTCTGTTTGGTTGATGGATGGATACATTCTGGTGAGGATTGACAGGAATCGCGCAGCCAGATATATGGAAAGGTTGTGTTGTTGAGGGCGTGGACAGTGACCCCGGTTTGTGAGGGCGTTATTGACGACCAGGCGCGTTTCCATGACGCGAAATATGTGAATGCACGATTGAGGGTGGACGGACGTGCGCGGCGAAGCATGGGTAGGTGGGATCGGTTTGAAAACAGCAGGATCGCCGAGGTTTATTCGTTTGAATGGCTTCATAGGAAGGCGCCGGAAGTCAGCTATCTGATTAGATCTGATCAAGCCCAATATCACAAGCTCCTTGCCTTACCGATGGTTATCACCGAACATACTGGGGAATCGAGTTGTGACCGAAAAAGACGGATGGTGATAAAAGTAGAGTGCAAGAATGGACACTGTATACTGTATGGGTGATGTCATGATCATTATCAGATACACAAGTAGGATCGTAAAAGGACCAAAGTACTAAACAGGTGGCACACCCGGCAAGGAACGAGCGTGTAGTTTCGTCTGAGAGCCACGTGATAATCCGTAGCTAACGCCGCCGCGTAATATATGCGTCCCTTATCTTACCTTCTCCGTCCTGCCAATCTCTCGCGTTGTCGTACTATCTCTCGCCTTTATCCACCTTTTCATAAACCCACCCATTCCCTCCTCTACTGAGAACCTCAGCATAGGTAAGCCGATACAAGTTACGGGGCGACTCGACCACGTTCCTTCTCGATATCGCTGCCTGGGGTCTTGAGCACTCAAGCACATTCCCCTTCCACTCAAACATTACTGCCGTCGTTCTCCAGTTTAAATACCTGTTACTTTACCCTATATAGCCTCCCTAGGTGAGAAATCAAGCCTCCGTCCAAGTGTTAAGTCGTCACATAGCGGAATGGCTGCTCTCATAATACGAATACAGTAATCATCCTGCAGAGTCAACAAGCATTGAACCAGGTAGGTAAGTTTGCTACTGCTAGTAAAAATCCAGGAATAGTGGGGAAGGAGAACGGAAGAATGGGGGTATATCGTCATTTGACACAGGATTCAAGCCAGGAGACAGGGTGCCTCTGAACCATGGGTGTTTCACTGTCATAACTATCCTGCAAGCCTTGTCGCCTTTTCCCAAATGAAAATTGAGTCTGGGTTGGCCAAGGTCATCGATTGTGGGGTGAATGTTGGAGCCAAAGGTCGAGATGTAATACTTGGGGTCACCGGGGTCATAGCTCAAAGAATGAACAGTGGAAACATAATGAGGTAGGGTATCTGGGCAATAATCCGCACAGTGAATCAGATTCCTGTGGTGCCCCTGTACAGATATCCAGATTCAATACGCACTGTTTGAGCCGCTAGATTGTCAAACCTACCCAAAAATAAATCCACGGAAGAAAAGGCCCAAACTCCTCTGAGCGAATTTCTTCCAGGCTCCCGAAGTCGAAATCTTCCAACGAAGTCACCAATTCGGGTATGTTATTGACGGGAATGTAGCAACAAGATATCCATCCGTTTACGGAAAATTTCCTGAGCGACTCAAGCACGGACCATGCTTCACGTCTGTCTTGGAGCCACTTCAATTCCGGGCATGAAGAACACATAAATCCTATTAGAGGCAATTAAGCGCGCGACGGGTTACATATCTTATCGTCTCACCTTCACCTCCCTGGAATATACGGTTCATTGGCTGTCGGAGCCATAGAATAGAATGACGTGCTACGTCAAGATGGACTTGTGCTGCATCGAGGGCGAAGGGACCTGAACGTTGTGCATCCAGCAGATAATCTGCAAATGATGCGTGGTAAAATCGAATGGAGTACATGTGGGCGACAGATGAGATGGGTATATCTAGCACCGAATGCAACTGTTGAAGGGAGCGATAGAAGGTCATTCGATCGAGACCGAGGAAATTTGCTTGATTCTGCGCGGAAGGAGGAAAACAAGGTCGCGAGCTGTAAAGAATAAAGAAACCAAGAATCCGTTTGGTTATGGGGAGAATGTCAATGGGAATGTCTGAAAGAATTCGTCGATACAGCAAGTCAAGAGCATGCAAAGGATGGACCGCTCCAGGTACGACAGAATCGCCGAGAAACCTAAGACATATATTTAACCGGCCATCTGGATCACTGGCATCGGTATCACCAATGAACCGGACGAGAGTCGCAGTAAAAGCAAAAAGTCCGGATGCAGCAACAGAAATCCGCCGTATGCATTCCTCCTGTGGCCAATCAGCGTCAAGACGGTCGCGGTATATTTGGCGAATACGTTTGAAGTCGTCTCGCAGAACGCGGGCAACGTCTTTCTGGGACTCCAAGTCCTCAATAGCAAGTTCCTCGCGTATGCAAGTAATTTGGAAGTCCGGTCGCGACAACATGTACTTGAGATGCCATTCAGGTCGACTGCAAACCATCCACAGTAGAGGGAATGAGTCTATCAACCGTACGTGATTGCTGATTAATTCAATGAACTCGCATTGCGCTTCCTTTCCCCTGCACTCGTCCAGCCCATCCAATATGATCAGCAGTGGTTGCTGAACAGTAGATGCATGCTGTGTCATGAGGATTTGGAAAGGCTCTATAATGAGTTCTCTGAATTGAGCACGGCGATTCTTTTCAAGAATTGTACAATCGTCGGCGAGGCGTTGGGTGATGATCCGTTTGTATACAGGATGTTTAACGGCAAGCTGGTACGCGAGAGTAGGAATTACGCAGTCAGGGTCATCTTGATCGTTTGGCCTCGAGAAGAAGATTGCGGCACCGAGACGACCAGATTCCCTGAATTCCTCTGCAATGGTTTGGGCAACAGCTGACTTTCCAACCCCCGCAGGACCCAAGATCCAGAGCATTCGCCAGTGACGACGTGGGTTGGTAACCCAACGCGCTATATCATCTCTCAGGCGCCTGCGTGTGCCGGGATGACATTTCGGTGGATAATCGCGTGCGGAGGAATCGACCTCCGCGCCGGACATCCTCTTTTGTGCGAGAAGCTGCAATACTTCAGGCAATACAATAAGCAGATGAGATCAGACCAGAAGTGAAAAGCATACCGGTTCCGCCAGAGTTAAAGACCTGGGATATCATGGTGGGGTTATTGATAATGAAATTATGGGCATATTGGAAGAATCCAGAGGCGGTCAGATCCCCAGACGGGTTTTCTAAAAATCATGAGTCCTTTATATATATAACAGAATTGTATGTTTGCTGACCGGAACGAAGTGATTCGTTAACGGGAGTGCTGCAGCCGGCTGGCACGTGTTTAGGAGGACGCTTTGCCTTCGAGGATCTAGCTGGATTTGGAATTCGTTGTGGTTGGATACTCAGCCTCTTCTGTCTCTTGCGGTGGGACGCATGGACCTTTGTAGTTTCCAGAGGCATGGATAGATGGTGGTTGACGAATAAGATGTTGAGGGCTACAGCAATCCGATGAGGCTGTCCATCTGATGGCTGGTAGGCGATCTGCAAATTGCCGACCTATTGTCCCATACATAGCCGCCCGGACTGTCCGACGGAGGCGGTGTCGAGACTCGAGGGTCTCCACGGCTTCGGATGATACAAAATCAGTTCCTACGTGTAACGGGGCGGAGCTGAAAAGAACGCATAGCAGCTTTGCGAAAGGTATGCCCAGGAACTGGTGTGTTGTGATATTATCCTCCCTGGTCGCAGTTACGCAATGCAACTACACCATCTAAGCAAGAACGTTGGAAAATGGTGGTGAAAGTATACGGGAAATGGAAACAGGGGACGCGCCGAGTCTTGGGGAAAACATCGGATTTTCTTCCATCGCCCCGAAAGACAGAAGAGGGACATTTCACTGTCAGCTGCGAATGTATGTCGGGGTAGGAGTCTGATAACGAAGGATCTGCCGGCCTAGGCATAGTTCAAAACAGTCGTTGTTCATGACTTTTGTTTGTCGCCATTTGGTATACACAAAAAAAAACTTGTCTGGACCCTGCAGGAAAGACTGGGACTCGGAGGAGTTGTGAGCATTCAAAAGAGTCATATGTTACTGGGCCTAATGTTCGGTATCTGCGCTCATCATCACAAAGCTTCACATTGGCCAATTTATCAGGTGAACACTGTTTTCTACTATTGTTACTCAAACCGACGATATCAACTCCGAAACTTAGACTGGAACCTGGAGTGTGAGATTAGTCAAGAAGTCCATCTGCTCTTTACGATACGTGTCCTCCCCAATGGTCTGGGGAATCAATCCATCAAGGAATATGAGCTGCTTCGGGTTCTCTGTGGTATACTTCGGCCACTTAAAGTCGAGGAGGCCGTTGCCATTGGGATCCAGCTTGACGGTAAAGCGAATAACGTAATCTCGCAATTCCTGACCGATGAAGAACGCATTCAACAAGTCGGATGCATGCAGCTGTGAAACCAAGTGAGCGAGGGTTTTCTTCATACGGAGTCACGCTTACAGAACCAAGAAGGGGAAGAGCCTTGAAACGTTTGCTTACTGTACAATTCTTCAACAGGCTGAAACCGTGCAGAAGTCAGACCACTCACAGAAGATCCAGATATCTTGTTTGCCCGACGTATGTTTCAAGAGCCAACGACGAGGAGCTTGGAAGACTCCATCACCTTGAACCGCAGCAATTCGCTTGAACTGAGGGGTGATGGCATTCAAAATGCCTGTGTCGAACGGTGAGCCCTGGGTGATGTCCGCAGGGTACAAAGTAGCGAGTTGGTCAATCTGAGCGTCTGTGGTTCCTGGAAGGAAGACGTTTTTGACGTAGTCCCTGATTTCAGGCTCCGTGCTGGTCAAAATGAGCTGCGTGCTCCTGAGCTAAGGAATCATACTTTCACTCACGTCAAGTTGAGCGTCGAGAATGAGAAGAGTGTTCCCTCATCATCGCAATTGCCTGTTAGCATAGTGAGTTTTTCCTCTCCCCTAACGTAGTCAAAGACGGGGCTCACCCGTGATGAAGGGCACGCGCGCGATCTGTCCCTTCTGTACAAGCCGTTGTGGGTGATCGCTCAAGAATACTCCGTCGGCCCTCGGGAGCCATGCCAAACGTAAGGACTTGGGGCATAATCATCATCTGATGTCCTTGTCAGTCTTCTCAGACATACCTGGTACGCAAAGATGCTGGGAGTATTGTCGATGGCCGCCTTCAATTTATCATACGACACCTCGCGCAAGCATTGCAAGGTATCAGAGGCTCCAGAGCAACCAGTATCGGCGACAATAGAATCGTAGTAAATTTGCCCATTCTCGATATCACCAACAGGAATAGGAGCACCCGACTCCATCACACCCGCACGGAACAGGCCTTCGGTATTGCCTCCATTTGCGAGCATATGAAGGGATACTGAGATCGCTCCAGCAGACTCTCCCCAACTTGGCTTCAAGTTCAACGTCTGCATTTGACCCCTGAACGGGATATACTCACATTGTAACCTTTGTGAGATCACCTCCAAAAGCGGTGATATATTTCTGTACCCATCGTAGGGCCTCTCGTTCTGTTTTCGGGCTTAATTAATACAAGGGGGCACAGGTAGCAGGAGAGGCGTGAAACTCACGATCTTGAAGACCCAAATTGCCTACACCTGCTTCCTTAACCTCTTTGCTTGCCAAGAAACCGAACCCTGGGGTGAAAATTCGACATTACATACTTGCAGTTTATTGCTATCACGAACGACACACCTGTAAGTCTGCTCTTGATTAGAATTTATATATACCATCATGTGCATTGGTGCTTACCGATAGTTCATGCTGACGAAAATGACCGGAGAGCCCATATCGATAGATCTTGAAACAATTCCTGCTCCATCGTACCTAAGGCATACCAAAGCAATAGCGTCAGTATGCTCAAGGTCTGAACGGAAAAAATCACCGTACATCGAAGTACTGCCGAACTCGAAGCCTCCTGGAGACCAATGAATGCATGAGACTTGGATAGAACAAATGCAGCTGTTACGGGTCACTGACCGCCAAAGATCCACTGACGCGCAATTAATTACCTTGGGTCGAACGGGTAAAATACAGGAAACTCACCACCAAGACGGGCAACTTGGACGCAGGCGTAGCCGATGCGGGCTTCACAACATTGACGGTGAGACCTGTTCATGAGCCGATTAACAAGTGTCCCCTGGGACGTAATAGGGACCTCTCACAGTCCTCGCTGTCAGGGAATATAGCTGAAAAGACCCCATTGACGATGGTGTCAGCAATCTCTTGAGGAAGATCCTGAAGAACGGGCAACGTGAATTTTTGCTGAGGGCATGAAGGTCCATACGCGGTTGCAGAAAACGATTCATTATACGCGGGAATAGGTTGAGGGAGTCGGAATCTCAGGTCACCAACACTGCAGAATTCATGTCAGCATCGTGTCTTTGATCACACAATCATTCGGAAAAACGTACGGAGGCTTCGCAAACGGAATGCCTAAAAATTGCTGAACGGAACCCACGGATTTGCCCGTCACTGTCGCACTATCAAGTTTGACAGTGGTTGCAGCGGGTGCGGCTGCAACGAGGAATGCGTTGAGCAAAAACGCCGTTGAAAGCTGGAAGAGCATCCTTGGAAGCTACAACCCAAAGGTGTTTTGAGTTGGTCCTCAGCTCTTCCTCCCTTGCTAATATATAGACGTTTTGATTTTCACCTGGAATCGTCGCAACATCACGAGGATGTTCATGTGAGATATTATGCTTCCGAACCTCTCACTTCCTTCGCCAATTCCCTCGAGCGGGAATCAGTCGAGATGTCTTCTACCCTTGTGAGAAGAGAACACACTTGAGGTCGTAGCCGCGGACTTATTGAGGATAGGTTTCCCAAGTTGAACTTCGACTATGACTCGCTCGCCATTCCAACCTAGTGTCACAGTTCCCCCATGTCTCGTTGGAATCGCCATCATATGAAGAACTCGGTTTAATCGATTTCAAGTTAAAATCTGGTTGGATGGAGCTTGTTCTATTTCGGGTCGTGCTGTCCGTCCAGAGCCCGTGTTTTTGTTCAACCATGTGGGGTTGTCAGGGACATATTCCATTGTTGGTCATCGTCGATCACCTGAGTGAGTCCATTTCCGCGTGAAATGTCGAAATTGAAATATTAGGATGTTGCTTGGGAAGGCGTATTTTTGGGTGAACTCCGTGCAGGTCAGCCGTCCACAACATTAAATCATCGTTCCCCAGGGAGCTGCAGAGTTATGGGCTGATCTCCCGGGACGGAGTGAGATTGAGTCAGCGTCTGAGCGTCAGCACGGAGATCGACTCACAGAACGCCTATGCGAACTCCCCTTTCTACCTTAAAGTTAAAGGAAGTTTCTGGAACGTAAGGACTATGTATATTCGAGAAAACGATCGGAGGTCGTCTAATGATAGAGAGTGGGAGACCCAAAGTGGTAAGTAATCGCGCTTCGTGACGTTCAGTGTCTCATGATGCATGGCGCGTGACGCGTGACAAGAGGCTATCACTACCCGTCTTGCCAGGTCTTGCCTCAGCATCACTAAGGGTTGTGATTCACTATTCCTCCCTACATATCTCACAATCTATTACTTATCGCGCATAGAGAAAGTCGGAAGAATGACCAGGAACCTTTTCTCAGTAATTATCGACACAAATTCGGCAGCTTTAGGACACTCCCAAATGTGGCACCGCGGTTCATGAGTCCACTTCTAAACAACTCTTGAGACTTGGCTTGTGCCTCCATTAGTAACCTCGCCCTTTATTAATTTCTCGGCTGGGGAAGATGACGTGTCGGTTTTTGTTCACTAGTCGTTCAGAAATGCTGTTGCTTACACTCTTCACCTCTGCGGGTCTTTCGTCCTCCAAATCCAGGGAGAGTTCAGGGACAGCGCGCTTCATTACATCTGGTCGCGTTCCGCGGCCATGCAATCACCCCTTTCTATTCCACATATACTGAGCACATAGACGCCACTCCGCTTCATCAGTTTCCTGACGTTGTCAACCTCAGCCATATGTCCATCAATTCTTGGATTTCGCCTCGGGCTTGGCCAAGGCCCGGATGCATAGCCAAATCATGTCCTACCACAGGCCCCATGATAAATCCACTCACTCACCTGTTATTTGCTACAAAGGTGAGCATATCATCACGTCCCATTCAGAGCCACCAGCACTCAGCTAATTGGGAGTCCACGCCTGCTAGGCTAATCCCCTAGTTACATGCATCACACTATCGTTCCAGACTTAATTACTCATACCCAGCTCGCCAGTATTCTAGTGCACCTGGCAAAGGGTATCGCCTGCATATTAAATAGGGGGGTTCTGGATTGGCCTATCTACTATGGTTGTATCACGCCGAGGTTCCAACCAAGCCCCAAACCCACATCATAGCTCCCGTCTTCACAGCGGAAGCTGTAACGTGAACTGGGTCAAGACGTCCTTCTGTTCTTGGCGATATGTATTCCCCAATAGTCTGTGGAGTCAACCCACCAAGGAGGCCCATTTGTGCGTGTTTCGAGATGAGAACTACCTGAGGAGGTTCTGGGGAATAGGCAGGGCCCCATTCTCTCAAGCACCGTCCGAGGGAAGAAGCAAAAGAAAGTGAAGGCTATGCATAAAGAAACAGATTTGAGGGATTGGTTGGAACCTGAGGGACCAGGCATGACAATATGTCTTATGGTGCTCGCCGCAATAGTGAAAGATAATGCCCGAGCAAATCAAATATTATGCGTTACGTACCGTATATTTCTCGGGGTAATCACTCAATATTCTTGACTGAGAGCATGAGAGCAGACGAACAAAACATAAGTTTTCGTGACTTCATATCATTGCCAGTACATATTCCACGATGATAGTCATACATCCATCAAAGCATACAACCGAGGTTCGACAAGGCATCCAAAGTAGATCAGAAATACACGACATTCAAAGACAGACTGCCGCATCAGCTCCCAATCAACACCCCCCCAAGGCATTGTTGGTTAAGCGTGCGGGGCCATGTTGTGCATTACGACAGCACTTTCTCGAATATCGCGCTCCTTCTCCATTCGAACACCCGTCAATACCTCAGCAGTAGCAAGCGTGAAAGAATGGCAGACATGGTAGTGATACGTCGTTCAGTAGAGGCGGATGGGCTTGCCCATGGTACTTTTGATGTGGAGAGACTTGACGTTCTGCCAGTTCTTTTTGAGGAGGGAGACGAGGAAGTTGATGCCTGAAAAATTATGGGTTAGATCAAAGACTAGTTGAAAGGATTCGGGAAAAACATACTAAGCATGACATTGGCGAGGACCTGGTCATCAGTCATCTCGACGTGGCCGACAGCAACGCCCAAGCACAGGACCTTCTTGAGCTGGAACTTGATGGTGGAGCGGACCTCAGTGATCTTGTTGGTGAGGTCCTCAGAGTGTGACACGGGGGTGGGGAACTTGCCGGCCTTGGAGAGACCGGGACCGAGGAGACGAGGGATTTGCTTGATGAGGGCTTCGGAGGCAAGGAAGGCATCGTACTTCTTGGCGAGCTTCTTGACGAGCTTCTTGTTCTTGTTGAGCCTGGAGGTAGGAATACAGTCAACGTATGTCGGGGGGAGATCACAGGTGATAGGCGTACTTCTTCAAGTCATCGACGGACATGTACTCAAGGTCGATCTGCTTGGCACGATCGATGTCGGCAGCATCGGCGAGAATGCAGATGGACATGCGGGGACGAGGAACATGGGGAAGCCTAACCGGCAGCTCTGTCAGTAAATTGCTTCCGCAACTGGGTTGTTGGAATGAGCTGACTTGACAGTTCCAGAGAAACGCTTGTCACGCTGAGGGTCGTAGTTCTTGAGACCGATCTGAAGTTCGACGGTCTCGACGAACTTGCGCTTCTTCTCGCCATTGGCTTCAGCAAGGAGCTCTTTGACGGAACCCCGCACGCTGGACACTGAGAGCTTGGAACTGCATAATTTGCGTTAATTCTCATATTCTCAGGTATCTACAACGACGATGACGAACCTCATGCTTGATGATAAGAGTGGTCTTGAGGGGGGAGATGGAGTCGGTCGCCGTCACAAATATCAGGCGTGCGAATATTATCCTTGTCCGGTGGCGGAGTAAGCTGTACAGTTGGCCTCGCGCCGAACCGATACACCTAACCCCAAATCAGGGTTTCACTTCCTTTGTTTACCTAAGCAGATGATAGGTCAGTGCTCTAAGTCTTGTTTCTGTCAATGGCAACGTCGCTGAATTCGTCATCGAAACCTCCAGTGGACCCCTGGGATGAACAGACGAACATAGTAAACTTGAGTCTATTGAGTTAGTAAATCAGCCGTTGACCATGATCATAGAAGCCTATCTCTCGGAAGCCAGTTGTTGCGCCAGTAGTGCGCGATGACTGGGAGGATGATGACGACGATGAGAACGACGCCATCAAAGAAACCAGTCCAGTAACCAGTTCCTCGAGCCGCGTGCAGTCGCCATCAATAGATGCTGAAGAGAACCGGAAGATATGGGAAGCTGCGTAAGCGCTGTTCCCAGGAATACCACGTCGTCTTCTGACTCAATAGTTGACTTTAATGCTAGAAACAACAAAGTTGCCGCGCCAATGCCTACACTCGTTGCGTCTCGTACTGGCTCCGTAATGCCTCCTCCAGCGGCCGCCTTCCAACCCACCTTGCGTATCCTCAAACGCCCACCGAGTTCCTCACCATCCCAGAGCAGCCCTACAACGCCACCGCCACCGGGAGAGTCCATCCTGGAGCGAGAGGCAAGATATGCAGCTGCAAGGGAACGTATCTTCGGCTCTGAAGATACAGAGAACAACCAGAACGCATCACCGCCAAAGGCTAACAACGTGAAGGTTATACGGGAACCTAAAGCCCCTGAACAGGGTCAGTCACCGGGATTCAGAGGGAGAGGCGCGAAGACTTCGTCATCGACACGTCCACCGGCTAGATCGTGAAGTCGACGGTTCCATTTATTCGATATGTTTTCGAGCTATGTACTTGTTGTCGGATACCTCATTTATTCATCTCACGTGAGCGGCTATCTTATCGTGCCGTTCCAGGACCCAAAGATGTATATCTGAGCACGAGCGGCATCACATCTGAACGGAACTTGACATCCACACGGTCGTCTCTGCATAAGGTATAAGTACCCCATTTTATGGTCTTCGTCCTTCTTCTCTTCCACGCTCTCACCTAGTTCACAGAGTCTCCCCACGCAGCGTTAACCATTGTCACCACCTAACACTTGTGAGCAACGACTGATCGTTTGTGATCGTAAGCGACAACTGACGCATCCGGTTTCGGGCAGCTTGGATATGCCTGCTCCTGCAGAGTTCCTCAAATACGTTGATGATAACGCGAATAATTTCATCCAGCGCCTCTCCGACGCTGTCGCTATCCCAAGGTCCGTAGTGGTCCCGCGATTACACATACACTGAGACTCACCCTTCTCGTCAATAGTGTTAGCGGAGATGCTTCACGTCGCCAGGATGTCATCAAGATGGCTAACTGGCTGAATGACCAGCTCAAGGCCGTCGGTGTAACCACTCAACTTACTGATGTTGGAACTCAAGAGATCGAGGGACAAACTCTCCCTCTTCCACCTGTCGTCCTTGGGAAGATAGGAAATGACAAGAACAAGAAGACTATCCTTGTATACGGACATTTCGATGTGCAACCTGTGAGTGATGGGAGGTACCATGTTCCGCGATTATCGTTCAACAGTTGTGTAGGCTTTCAAGAGCGATGGTTGGGACACCGAACCGTTCACATTGGTCAAAGACGAGGCCACCGGTCGTTTGATTGGACGTGGTTCTTCCGATGACAAGGGACCTGTCCTTGGGTGGATCAACGTTCTGCAATGGCATCATGATAACCAGAAGGAGCTCCCTGTAAACCTCAGGTGCTGCTTCGAGGGAATGGAAGAAAGTGGAAGTGACGGACTTGATGCACTCGTTCAGAGGGAAAGCAAGCCTGGAGGTTGGTTTGATGGTGTGGATGCGGTCTGCATTGTACGTATGCTGACCTTGGATATTTCGTCATTGACTGGCTTACGATTACAGTCCGATAATTACTGGTTGAACACCAGGACACCGGCACTCACTTATGGTCTGCGCGGTTTGTCGTACTACAAAATCACCGTTTCTGGTCCTGCACGCGACTTGCACTCGGGAGTGTTTGGACGCACGGTGTATGAGCCCATGACTGATCTCATCACTATTATGGGCAAGTTGGTTGATAACCAAGGTCGCATTCTCATCCCTGGTGTCGAGGACCAGGTTTCAATTGCTGATGAGGAAGAAAAGTAAGACTCCTCGGAGTGGTATAACCCCTGGCGCTAAATATACTTCGACGTATAGGAAAATCTATCAATCCCTGGATTACTCTATCCAGGACATTGAGGAGGCTGCGGGAGCACCTATTGCGTTGTCTTCAGATAAGGTTGAGGTCTTAATGGGAAGGATGCGATACCCGAGCTTGTCATTGCATGGTATTGAAGGGGCGTTCGGTGGCGTTGGCGCTAAAACGGTGATTCCGGCGAAGGTTTCAGGAAAATTCAGTATTCGGTTGGTGACTCCTCTCCTTTCTGCCCACGAAGGCTGAGACCTTGGTGATAGTCTCGTTCCCCCACAGACACCGGAATCGGTGGATCCCCTCGTCATCCAGTATATTCAAGATGAGTTCAAGAAGTTGAAGTCCAAGAGCAAGCTCGAGGTTGAGGGTTTGTCTGGCGGAAAGCCCTGGGTAGCTGACTACAACCATTGGAACTTCGAGGCAGCGAAGAAGGCTACATGGGCAAGTCAAGCGTGTTTCCATCCCCTGATTCTCTAACATCCTTCATAGGAGGTTTATGGTAAACTCCCTGACCTGACGAGGGAGGGAGGCTCCATTCCCGTTACCTTGACGTTTGCGGAGAGCTTGGGAGTGAATGTTTTGTTGTTGCCGATGGGTCGCGGTGATGACGGAGCACAGTGAGTGCCATCTATATTTCTTCAAGGATTGGATCTGAGTTCGTGTAGTTCGACGAATGAAAAGCTGGATAGGTCAAACTACATTGAGGGGGTAAGTGAGCCACTCGGAAAGACTCCGAAATGACCGCTGATAGCTTATCTGTGACATTGCGCATAGACCAAATTGCTGGGAACGTATTTGTATGAAGTTGCTGCGTGATTTGCTTCGTGTAGAGGGGGTGTACGAAAGAACTCCAATCAGATAACAAAGCCGAATAAGCGAGGACAAACGTGGCTGGTTCAGCGGTCAGAAGATATTGTAATAAAATTTTTGTGTTGTAGTATGTAAATTTGGGCGTTGCCATGCTGTTCCGATATGAACGAGTGTTGTGTAGCTGTTCAGCGTTGATGGGATCAACCGGCAGAAGACCACGGCGGAGAAAAATGAAGCAGAAGCTGACACCATCTATCCTCTCTCGTCCATCATGCGCTGGAAACGAGATTTTTACGGGCGGATGGCGAGGGACGCGCAGACCAAGACGACGGATCGGCATGTTCTGGCCGTTGGCTAGCCGGCAACACGCCGAAATTGGAATCTTTGACGGAGGGTTAGTGTGTAGCCCGGAAGTCAACCTTGATTTGGGTTGGAGATGACAGGCTGATTAAAATACTAGAACATATTAGCAGACAAAACGCCCCTCTGCCGTTTCCTATATCTCCTTTTCCATCCTTTTCTCGTACCACCACCTCCCCCTTCAATACCCCCTGTACTAATCATGGCTCCCGTCAAAGTCTCCAAAATATGCTGCAGTGAGTGCTCACTGCTACCTATCGGTTGGTTGCTAGTATCGCTGACGACGGGGTTGCTTGGAACAGTCGGTGCTGGCTACGTTGGTACGCGTCGCCCTTACATACACATCGCAACGCGCGCCCAGGAGACTTGCTGACGCGTTTCCTAGGTGGACCGACATGCGCTGTCGTCGCCCTCAAGTGCCCTCATATCCAGGTCACCATTGTCGATCTTAACAAGGCTCGTATCGATGCCTGGAATAGCCCTGACTTCAAACTCCCCATCTACGAGCCTGGACTTGAGGAGGTTGTCCGCCAAGCACGCGGTCGTAACCTCTTCTTCTCGACTGACGTGGACAAGGGCATTGAGGAGGCCGACCTTATCTTCGTTAGCGTCAACACCCCGACCAAGAAGAGTGGCGTGGGTGCCGGTTTCGCTGCTGACCTCAAGTAAGTGTCACCTCTCGTTCCTTACTTCACATATTTGCGTCGGAGGCATCGACCTCGTTCCTCTGGATTGGCTTCTGTTATTTTTTATGGGCCTTGATCGTGTACTCATGAGGTGGTCGCTGATGGTAACATTTTTTGTGTAGCTACGTTGAGCTCGCCACTCGCCGAATTGCCTCTGTTGCTAAAAGCTCCAAGATTGTCGTCGAGAAGTCCACAGTCCCTTGCCGCACTGCCGAGTCAATGCGCACCATCCTCGAGGCCAACTCGAAGCCCAACTGCCGTTTCGATATTCTCTCCAACCCTGAATTCCTTGCAGAGGGAACTGCCATCCAGGACCTCATGAGACCTGATCGCGTCCTCATTGGTTCGCTTCAGACACCAGAGGGTATCAGCGCATGCGAAAGCCTCGTTGAAATTTACGCAAATTGGGTTCCGTAAGTGGAGCCGTTCTCTCCTGTAGTTGCATCCCTGAACGCGCCCTACACTTACAGCAAGGATCGCGTCCTCACTGTCGGTCTCTGGTCGTCTGAACTCTCCAAGCTCGCCGCAAATGCCATGCTTGCTCAACGTATCTCCTCCATCAACGCTCTCTCCGCTATCTGCGAGTCGACTGGCGCCAACATTGACGAAGTCGCCCACGCCATTGGCTACGATACACGTATCGGTCCCAAATTCCTGAAGGCGTCCGTTGGTTTTGGTGGCAGTTGCTTCCAGAAGGATATCCTCAACCTTGTATACCTCTCAGAAAGTTTACATCTTCCCGAGGTTGCTGCATACTGGAGGCAGGTTGTAGAAATGAACGAATACCAGAAGAGGAGGTTCTCAAAGCGAGTTGTTGACACACTCTTCAACACCATCACTGGCAAGGTTCGTCATTGATTGCGCCTGATTTAATGATGCATATGTTGGTCGACTCATTCAATTTCATATAGCGGATCGCTGTCCTCGGGTTCGCTTTCAAAGCTGACACCGGCGATACTCGCGAGTCGGCTGCGATCTCCCTGATCAGGGACTTCTTGTCTGAAAAGGCTCTTGTCGCTATCTACGATCCTCAGGTGCCACATGACCAGATCTGGATGGACCTCCAGGAAGCCAGCCCTCTCGTTCCTCTTGATCACAGTACGTACTTTTTGTCAGCCGAAGAGAAGCTGTCTGAGACGTTGGATCATTTTTCAGTCAAGAAACACGTCACCATCTCGCCCTCCGCTTTCGAAGCCAGCAAGAATGCTGATGCTATCGTGATCGCTACGGAGTGGAAGGAATTCAAGGAGATTAACTGGGAGGAAATCTACAAGCACGTGAACAAGCCTGCCTTTGTTTTTGACGGTCGTTTACTTGTAGATGCTGAGAAGTTGACCAAGATTGGTTTCAAGGTGAGTTTGTCTTTTTGAGCATGCTCGAGCCGCTCTGATGGGGTGAAAAGGTTACAACGATCGGTCGTCCATCGGCAACCTTGGTCTAGACCTGTAAATTTGAATACTTGTTTTGATAATTACCCTGGTGTTTTAATGGAGTGGATGGATTCAAGTATTATACGCCCTATACCTTCGACATAGATCCTCCCTTTTGATTGCTTGCTGCATGGACTGTTCAAATATGCAGATACCTGTTGTTTCTCTATGGAACGCTAGAAACATGTTGTGAATATACATCTCATTTTCCTGCGTCTGACAGGAAGCTTGATACAAGACCAGAATTGTTTTTAAAAAGGATGTATTTATCATGTGGATGATCTCAAAAAGTGTCCCTGGGAGGATTCGAACTTCCGGCTTCTCGGAGTAGTCATGCTACCACAACGAGATGATTTGACCACTAATCGACAGGGACGGTACAATGGTAGGCAGCTCATGACCTTATAAGCAAAGTCGCTAATAGCAAGAAGACCTGAAGCCTGAGGCCTGAGTATTGAGTACTTCATCCGTCATATCCTGTCATACCTAGGCCTGAGGTCCGATCAGTGTGACAGCTGGGATGATACCGGGCGGGGTTAGGTGGGCGAACGGTGCTACAACCTGCTTCAACAGCATTTGCTCCCGGTCACCATGTCCAACGGGATTCTGCAAGGCGCCCATCACTTCGTTCTCAACAATCCACAATTTGTTGACCATGTGGAGATCAACCAAATGAGTCAAATGGCCAATGGCGCAGGAATTCATGGAGAGAAAGGCGCTGGTGAGGTGTCACAAGCCATCCTGAGCATCAGCAATTAACAGCGCATTGGACAGGCATTCAAAAGCTCCTCGAAGCATCTATGCGAGATGCGTTCCATGACTCCTCCGCTCGGTACCCACCACCCCTGTGCCACCCGGGTACCCGCCAGGACTTCATCGATGAAATCACCTCTTGGGCGCTTGGTACTTCCCAACATACTGAGCGCATTCTCTGGATGCATGGACCTGCAGGAGTTGGAAAGTCGGCTGTGGCACAGTCTTGTGCGGATCTCCTGGCTTCCCAAAATAAGCTTGGAGCTGCGCTCTTTTTCTCTCGTCCTAATGAACGAGACGATCCAGGTCGTCTCTTCACATCTGTATCGTATCAAATCGCCACCAAATTTGACCCTTATGGCGAGCTGCTCGATCACCGCATCCGGAAGGATCCAACTGTCGTTACCAAATCAATCACAGAACAGTTCCAAGACCTTCTGGTAAAGCCTCTGCAGCAACTCAGAGCTCGTGGAACACAAGTTGAAGAGTGGGTGGTGATCGTCGATGGCCTCGACGAATGTGAGGGGAGGGATGCACAGTGCGATATTGTTGAGATCGTGGCAGCGTCTATTCGGGAGCAGATGATGCCTTTCCGCTGGGTGTTCCTCAGTCGTCCCGAATCCCACATAGTCGGGACCTTTACTGCAGACGGCATGCAATCAATATCACGCCACCTCGAGCTCCCAGTATCTCGCAAGATTGACAACGAAATTACGCTCTATCTTATGGACGAGTTGCGGAGGATACAACGTAGGAGTGGGCTGCCTGATTCCTGGCCTTCTGAACGGGAGATTGGGACCCTCGTGAATATCTCGGCTGGCCTTTTCATCTACGCGGCTACGATTATACGATTCGTTGACGAGCACAATTCTCTCGGTCCTGTCGACCAGTTGAAAGCTGTTCTTTCGCTCGCTGCGTGCAGAAAGGAGAGGACCGATTCGGGGCATCCTTTGTCAGAGCTCGATCAGTTCTACACTCTCATTATGCGGTGTGTTCCTTCGAAGGTCCTCCCCATAATCCAGAAGATCTTGTTGGTCAGAGACGTCCCTTCATCTTTTGTGGCATTCGAGGCTACTGACAGGGCCCGCCGAGTTGCTAATGTCCTTGGTCTCTCCGAGGCACAGTACCGGAACGCTTGCAGCTCTCTTTATTCGGTATTGCGTCTCGACTCTGCTTTGCAAATTGAGTTCTATCACGCGTCCTTCATGGACTTCCTACAGGATCCAAGTCGGTCTGGGGAGTTCTGCATCTATTCATGTCTGAATGTCCTTCGCCGAGAACTGATAGAACGAGTGAATGCGGTGCATTCTCCTATCGCTGGAGGTATGGGAGTTTTAACTGAGGATCGTTCATGTATGTTATGCTGATTCCCGACGGTCCTAGGTTCCTCAGACAGCTTAGTCGACATTGAAGTTACGTGGCCTGGTTCCGAGCACATCGATGAATCTTGGATCCACCGTCACGCGGTCGAGACCCTTTTCAAACTTTGTCAACAGCACCACCCTTTGGATGCATCGGCATCAAGTGCTTTGCTTCGCTTCAGGTTTCACCTGATCTCCGGCCGATTGGAGGGCTTGGAAGGGGGCTTCTCGCGGAGTTGGTTATCCCCAGAGAAGTTGGGAAAAAACGTGAGTTTAGTCTCTGTTCCTGTTTCTTTATTCTGCTTACGCGGTCGTTGCAGATCCCGGAAGACTTTCGAAATCAGATCGTCCGACGAGCTTATAACCCACTTGTTTACTTGGGCAAACCAAAGGATGTAGCCTGGCGGGACGTCTATGTTCTTGGGTGTGGGAGGAACAAAGTTGCATGCTGGAGGGCGCCGGACCAGTCCTGGTGCATTGTTCCATATCCCGTTTCCTCGTTCCCTATCCCACTTGGTCTGGTCCCTGTTATTCTTCTTGTCTTTTTCTTTTTAGTGGAAGTGTAAGGCCTTCGACAAGCTTCTGTGGGGCCCGTACTTTTGCAGGAGGCCGGGTTCTTTGGTTGGGTGTGCATGTTGTCGCGGGGAAACTTGTGTACTTTCCTATGTACTCTAGTCTGTGTCCATGATGACATACTTTTAGTCGTGTTTCCGGTCCGGGAGCCTTCCGGGTTCTGCCATTTGTTGCGGTCGTTGAAAATAAACACAAAATTATTATCCAATGGCTTCGTTCAACCTTCAATCTCACAAAATCCAACTTATTGGCACTGCAATTGCTGCATCTTTGGCTACTGCAGTTCTGTTGACCTCTTATAATAACTATGACAGGAAGAAGCGCAGAAGACACCTCGAAGAAGATATCAAACGGTCCTTATTGGAAAATGACTCTGCTATCAGGTCAAATTTCCCGACCTTTCAACCCACAATCACGAACAATGCCACTCCGCCTAATGACTTCTCTGGTGGTCATGAGTACGACGAAGACCTAATACAAGAACAACTCGCGAGAAATTACGCGTTCTTCGGCGAGGAAGCCATGGCCAAAATCCGCAATAGCCACGTTGTGATCGTTGGTGCTGGCGGTGTGGGGAGCTGGGCAGCTGTTATGCTTGCACGGTCGTACGTTATATCCCGCTTTGCTTTTACATCTTTGGTCCTGATCACCAGAAAGGGGTGTGCGCAAGATTCGCATCATCGACTTCGACCAAGTTACCCTCTCTTCGCTCAACCGCCATGCTACGGCCGGATTGACCGATGTGGGTACCAAAAAAGTCAAATGCATCGAGAAAGCATTAAAGCAGATGTGTAGATGGGTCGAGGTTGAAGTAGTCGATGAGCTATGGACAAAGGAAAGCGGAGGTGCTATGTTGGAGGGTGCAGACTGGGTCATCGGTTCGTCCTTGCCGTCTCCCACAATCTCAGCGGTTGTATACTTACCAATTTTGCGTGTAGATGCTATTGATAACATTCAGACAAAAGTTGATTTACTCAAATATTGCCATGATCAGAATATCAAGGTATGCGTTCATATCCGTTTCCTAAATGTCCTTAGCTGAAAAGAACCATAGGTGTTCTCGTCCATGGGTGCAGGCGCAAAATGTGACCCAACACGGATACAAATTAGTGACATTTCCTATACTGTTTATGATCCGTTGGCACGTTCGGTTCGTCGAAGGCTTCGTCTTCTGGGCGTTAACAGCGGTATCCCTGTTGTTTATTCCACTGAAGTACCGGGAGACGTCAAGCTCCTTCCCTTGCCTGAAGAGGAGTTCCAGAAAGGTCCCGTGAAGGAGCTTGGCGCGTTCGACGACTTCCGGGTACGGATTTTACCAGTCCTTGGTACGTTCTTCGCTGTTCGTTGCGCAGTCCATTATTAACGCCCTCTCAGGCCCCTTACCTGCAATATTTGGCTTAAATGCGGCAACATATATCCTTTGCGAGCTTGCCGAAAAGCCCATCTTCAATCCTTTACCAATAAAGAATCGCCGGAAGCTGTATGAGAGAATGTATCGTGACTTGCTGCATCGCGAATCTAAACTTGCCGGGGAGCAGCTCAAGTAAGCTCTTACTCACTCTTTATAAGTACATTGATGCTTATACCTCCATAGTCGACTTCCTATTGATGAAGATGATGTTGGTCTGATTTTCGAAGACCTTTACCGAGGACGAAGTGCAGTTCCACCCAACGAGGTACCCCAACGTCCGACCATCGTAAGATGGGACTTCCGGAAGCCTATCACAATTGACAATTGTGTTGTGTTCGAATTCAAAGATGCGGAGAAACACGCTAAGGCGTGTTGGAGCCCCACAGGAGACCATGTGGATCCAGATAGTATCTGGGAGCAGGCGGTTCAGGACACTGTCAAACAGAGGGCAGAAGAGGCGCGGAAGGTCATGGAATGGGTAATGTGACATACCTTTGCATATTCCATGCGCCCGGCCCTTGCTGGATTTATAATTGTGGATGAAGGGTCGGTATACTTTCCGAGATGTGCACTGATCGAGAATCGATCAACCAGTCGCATTCGAACCCCTTATCATATATGCAGTCATCCCTGGTATGCCCGCTTGTTGCGATGAAATATTGATTATAATCATGATACTCCTTGAAACATTCTTGAACCCACCACCGTAATAAATAACTCACCTCTTCTCACCGACCCACCAAGCGCTCCTTGACATTGAACCGCTACCCCGCACTTCTCTCTCCGTTCTGACTATCACAACAAGATGTCTCGTCAGACCCACAAAGAAACATCCGTTGAAGACTGGACACGTTCAGATAACTACTTCAATTCCTTCTTGATCCCTGATGACCCCATTCTTGACGCCACCACTGAGAATAACAAGCGGCAAGGTCTTCCTGATATAGCTGTCAGCGCGGCGCAGGGCAAACTGTTGAATTTGCTGCTTCGATCAATTGGTGCCAAGCGAGTGCTAGAAGTTGGCACTCTTGGAGGGTGAGTTTGCTTATCACTGATGGTTCTGATATCGCCTTAACCCCGCGCACCTTAATCGATGTGAAGCTATTCGACCATCTGGTTGGCTAAAGCACTTCCCGATGATAGCAAGGTCGTAACGCTCGAGTTGGATGAGATGCACGCCAAGGTAATGTTATGCGTTGGCGGCTGTTGACGGCAATTCCTTATCCGCGTGTTGATTCCCGCAATAGGTGGCATCGGAGAATTTTGCTAACGCAGAATTGTCCTCCAAGATCGAGGTTATCATTGGTCCGGCTGTAAACTCACTTGCAGCCCTTGAACCTTCCCCACCTTTCGACCTTGTCTTCATCGACGCTGACAAAACATCCAATCTTGAATACTTCACCCACGGGAAACGGCTAATCCGTCAGGGAGGTGTCATTGTAAGTATTTATGAACTCTTCTAATTTTATTACATGCTCTTTTCTTCTTTGAACTCTTGGCTTTCGGTTATGAACGCCACAGAAGTTATTTTCATCCTCGCTCTTAGCCTTTTACTCTCCGTCTTGATTCCCGGAGCTCATGCACACTCGTATGCATTTAGGTTGTCGACAACGTGGTCCGTTATGGTCGGGTCTCCGATCCGGAGTACACAGACCAAAGCGTTGAAGGCGTTCGTCGGTTATTGCATGCCATAAAGGATGACAAAGACGTTGACGCTACTGTGGTTCAAACTGTGGGTGAGAAGGGGTATGATGGATTTTTATATGCCTTCAAGAAGTAAAGGTGGGGTAAAATATGGATACTGGGGGTTACGAAATCTTTTAGTGTGCAGTCGGAGGACATTCGTATGAATAAATATAAAAGATACAAGATACAAGTTAGATACATTACAGCGAGGAGACGTCAAGGGTACAAATGAATCCATATATTCTATGAAAGAGGAGTGGAGCTGATGTTAACAGCGCAATTGTCTAAGTAATCCCCAGGTACATTCGTATATAAATTTTACATATAGATTGTATTTCATACAGAGGTTTCGCGAGACGGGACGCTATGGAAACGACCTGCGCTTCATGTCAAATGGATAAGCATCCGACGTTGAGGACTAAACATGGCAATCGTGAGGAAAGCCCCAACCAGGAATCCGGTGACGATACAGCCTGCTGTCTCAAGGATCCTTGGTGGTCGGCGGAACACATATTCTTCATCAACCTCGACTAGAGAATAATCAAACTCCAGAGGCTCAGCGAAGATCCCGGAACGAGGTGGTGGAGGAACATATTCTGGTACTTCTTTTGGGGCCGCGGATGCTGGGAGTTGCGTGATGACGAGGGTAGGGGAGCCGGGTGGGGAATCATTTGCATCTCGTAACGTCGCAACAGAGTCTTGCATGTTCTTCCTGTAAGAACTGTCTTCATCGACTTGAGTATCGTCGTCGGTGTCCTCTTCCCGGTCGAAATCATCGATGTGGGATAGAATCATCGTCCACGAATCGTCGTCCTCAGAAGGCGATGGCAGTAATGGTAGGCATTCTGGTGGGATCTCCGATATGACGGAGTTGTGCTGGGGAGGCGTAGAAGGCAAAGGTACTTCTTCAGGTCGAATTTCTGAAAGAGCAGATGAGGGAGTGTGAGAGTGTTGAGGTTGCAAGAGAGGTGGAGTTAGTGCGATCGAATTACGGTTTGGTCGCGAGCTGAAGCTGTCTGAATTGGGGGAAGAACCGCTAATGCTACGATGTCTCGATGATAGTGGGAATGATTGACTTGCGATCGCGTTTATTGAAGTGACAATTGCAGCGCTTAAGGGGGTAGGCGTGTCAGGGGTGGGTGTCGATCGGGGTCCCAACTCCCCTTCAAGGGAAGGATCCGTTGCTCGATCCTGAGCAGATGTAGGTGGCCATACGCTTTCTGGAGCCCGAGAGATAGAGGAAGCGAATGTCGATGATTTGGGAGTGTCTGGAGGAGTGAGGGGTGTCCGGACTTTCGATGGCGAGATCGGCGTAATGCGAATCGGGGGTGGCGATGGAGCACGCATCGGTGGAGAAAACACCGGAGCGGTCGGGTTAATGAACAGCGTGGGTGTTGGTTTTCTCGACTGGTTCGTCTTGGATCGCTTGCCCAAAGAATTGAACTTCACCTCGTACTCTCTCACCACCTCGTGCAGCTCATCAACTACCCCTCGCAGCCGCGATACTTCATCCTTTACCTGGAACCCATGCTTTTCACGCAGCTCCCGACAAAGTGTCAACGCCATCGCGTGCGTCAATTCGTGGATTTCGGGGTGCTCTTGTGCCCACCACTGTCCAGGCCATTGCGCGATGATCGAAGCAAGACCTGTCAGAGTTTGAACAGCGTGATCCTCATCTATGTCAACCACCTGGTGGAACCAGGGGCGTAGAAAGGCCAACGCGAGCGCAAGGGAGCCTGCAGTGGTGTCCGCCAATCGTTCTTCCGTATTCAGGCCATGAAATCGGTTCGCCATGTCGCGGCAAAACCGTCGATAACTCGACTTCTTCTCCGTATAATCCCATCCAACTCCAAGCAACGGGTTCTCAGCATCTAAAGCATGGAACCCCGGTTGCAGAAAGTATGAAGGGAGGTGTCGCAAAATAGCAAGAAGCGGTATCGATGCGAGGACAGCTGTTCCTGGTATTGAGCCGTAAACGAGAACCGATTGAGACTCTTGTGAGAACCGATGCCACTTCCAGTACTCTTTATTCCTCCTGGAATAATTCGTCAGACGAATACCATAAGATGGGAATGCCAAGAAACTCACTGATTTGGTGAGCTCTTTTCTAGGAGTTCTACCGCGGTCATGGCTCGGTCTGCAACGGCTCGTCCGTCAATGATGGCCACCTGCACGTCCTTCTTCACCCCTTGATGAAAGCGACGCAAAGCATCCCAGATGCACCATGCGAAGCTGAAAGATGTTGAAATGTACGGAGATGCCATTCTCGTCGTCCAGTCCATGTGCTTGGCGACGTCTGAGTAATTCACCTCCCACACATCGATAAGTTGTTGGTGATCCCTAATCTCCACCGGGGAGCGGGCATATTTCTCGTTGAATTTGGGAGCGAGAAAATATGGATCGGTGTCATCGAAGAAAGGCGAACGCTCCCTGGGAGTGTAAACGCGGAATAGAAAGGGATTGCCCTTTAGTAGTGATTGGAAATCGATATCGGCGCCGAATCCATATTGAGGCAGGGTAGCGCTTTCGCTGGTAGGCATTGGAGGGTGGGTGGTTCTGGCTATGGCTACAACACAAAGATATCTGAGTCTTCCGCTTTTTGAGGTTCAGTCGAGACACCTCATGTACGGCGGACGCAGCTGAAACAATAGGTGATACAAACTTGTCTCCTGCGATGATACCTGGGTATTATGAGGAACGACACTCAACACGTGTTGTCCACATGGCCCAGGCATGGCGTCGAAATGGAAACTCCATTCATGTCGGAACTAAGAGACAGAGAGGTTTTACCCTAGGGCCTGAGCGTCGCTGAGCTTACTGAGCATAGCAAAGAGCTTTGAGCAACGGAGATCACTGGGAAGAGTAGTGTTGTGGTGCTGCTGTCATTGCGTTTATTGTTTCAGGGATAACAAGCAATACGAACATAAGGAAAACAGCCTAAAATTTATCAATCATCATGAGACAATACAGCCATTGCATTTGCAAACTATTCACCTTGTTTCTGCATAGCTCTTGCTGGATCACCCCCACACCGTCGTAGTGGACGCAGAATCGGCAGACATGCCCGATTTGGAAGTGGCTCGGCGACCTAGACAAAGGCCTGTGATGCTAACACAGACAAACAACAACAGTCATCATTTCGTACTTGAAATTCTGGGCCCTGGCGTACTGAGTATACCTACTTGAGTCTTGACACAAGTGATGGTCGCAATCCTGCCCACTCGTTTGTTCAACCGATCGAGTCTTCTTGTCCTTTATCGCTCACATGACACTCGTCTCTTGATTCCTGAGGAGTGTCTTGCGCTGTACTCTGGTTTTGACAGGTTACGAACATACTGGTTCTTAGCTGGATTCCTCCTGCTGGGCCGCCTTCGATTATCGACGGTGGGCTGTGCTCTTAGCACCTCTATGTGCATTTCTCCATTCTCTCAGGCTCCGCCATTGGCCAGGCTCTTTGAACTAACTTGCGTAAAAACGAGCGGTTCGCTCTCGGGAGCTTAGACAGCCGATATTCTCTGAACGCTTTGCCAAATGGGCAATAGGCTTGATTCTGTAAATCTGGTATCTAAACAACCCGAAAAACTCTCACAGTGACAGTGCTGCTCTTTGGAGACCGAGCTGATGAAAGCACAACGCGACTGGTTCACCTGCCTGTAGTTATCGATCACAACGGCTAGTTCTCTTATCGAGGAGGTCGGAATATTTGTCCCTCAATCCATTGCTTATCGAGCTCACACCATCCCATGAACCGCTTGCAGTGGTGTGGTGTGGGACAAACCAAAACTCAGGGTGGCGTTTAAGCGGTATCCGAGCTCTAGCATACAGGATCCATGGACTAGATCACCCTGATGTCGACTTTTCGTCACATCCCCACTTCAATCAGACGAGTTCCATACATTCGGACGCCGGTTATCCTCTGTACTGCTCCAAGCAATATTCTCGCCAAGCCCAAATCGAAGCATCGAAGACGATTCAGCTCATTACCGACACGGTACCTGCAGAATTACTGAACGACGTCTTTCATGATCTCCATGCAAAATCTCTCTATCTCCGCTCCATATCCGCTTTACAAGGCTCTTGGCAAATTCAAAGGTGCATTACCCATAGCAGCCTAAATCGACAGCTGCCAACTCGTGTCCCAAACTGGGAAAAATCACCGTTATGCTTACCCTTCGTGCTCACATCAATGTCCATTTTCAGACATGAGGAAGTTGGGCATAGTACACGCTACAAATTTACTCATCTACTTTGGCGAACATCTATCCCAATCCAGACGAATGCTTGCCTGAAAAAAGCACTTCTGCATGACTTCATCTCCATGACTCGATTAGATCTCCCGATGTTTTGTCGAAGATATTGTTTATAAAAACCTCTAGAGGTCTCCGTTTAACCCCTGGTACCTCCCCTCTAGAACTGGGTTAACCATGGCTAATCGTCAGGTTCTCACTAGCCTCCGCAATGGTTTCTCATCATCGTCACGATCACGATCGCGGCTCGTGCATTCATCAGCACCGAGTCGAGCAACCGTCCTCCAATCCTCCGCAGCTCTACCAGCAGAGCCTGAGGAAATAACTCTCGCACCCATTTTCGACATCTTTGACGTCCCTTCGAGACTGGGTGAAAGCACTGAATCCATCCGCTCAAAACCACAGACTCGACGGCAACCGCAGGACGCGGAGTCCTCGGCAACACTCTATTCATCAACCTTACCGCGCCCGCCTCCCTCAAGTCTTCCTGCTCCCATCATATTTGATGGACCCGCACGACCACGAAACTTGCCCCTTGCTTTCCAAAGACGAGTGGAGCAGGCGCTGAGCTCAGTACCTGTTTCCACGAGACAAATGAGACGGCACCACACACCTTCCTTGCCGTCCAGTAGCTCTGAGCCCTTGATCGAAATGTTTGAGGGGCCTGCACGCATAACACGGTATTCTCATAAATCATCCAGTCAGCAGGGGGTAAGGATCCTTACGTTCAGCTCCAAACCGGAGTACTGACTAACATCTCGACGTTTCTAGAAAAATGGAAATCAGCTCCTATTCCTCGGTCTGGCTGGTGCAGTCGGGGGAGCTGCGCTTCTCACCAATGACAGCTTCCCTATTTTGCCTTCTAGCTCGAATTCAAGACGGTAGTTAGCAGGGTAGGGTGCCTAGCGTCCTTGGCGTCGCAAGGCTGTGCTTATAGTTTGAGTCTTGAAGCCGAACAAAAATCATAAAACGTTGCTAATGGTTTCGCATATATTATTATCTCATTGGGTATCGTGTAGACAGCAGTATTACAATCATCAAGTGTAACGTGACAACAAAGCATGTTAGTGTATCGCCGAGAGGCAGCTATCATCGTGACTAAACCGTGCAGATGGAGCAAAGAATTGGGTTTGGGTAGTGAGCCGCCGGAGAATACTGAATGAGACCGACAACAAAAAAGCACGTGGATGACGGCAACCGGGTTAAGCCTCTTGTGGCATGAACCAATGGGTCCCAGCTTTCCGGGTCGGCCGCCGCTCGAGACTGACGAGAGGATATTTGCTTTGTGATTGCTTACGCTGGGGTAAGACCATAACAGTTTCAGTTGTAGTCACGATCCTTGCACATCAGTACATACCGTCCAGACTCGATTACCGTCAATAATAGTCCTCAAACTTGGTGCAAACTCCATAAAGAACTCAACATTGTCGGAAGTGAGGTATGTTCTTGCTCCGTGCTGGACATGATTGTCGATATCTACGATGGTACGTAGATTCTTTGCGTGCGATATTGCCTTTCCAAATGACCCCTATTGAAGATAAAAAGATAGAAGAGAAAAGATTAGCGATACGGGAGTTGGGGAGAAGAGAAACCCTACAAGCTCTCTCATCGGTAGAGCAAGGTCTATTCGTTCGAGCTTGGGACAATTCTTGCATATATGTTCAATCGCCTTCGTCTGGACCTCGCAGTCCAGAAATGACAATCTTCGGAGGCTATGACCATGGACTTCCATCAGACGCTCAACGAAGTCCAATGGTACCACGACCTTCTTTTGGAAGACTCTAAGTTTAAACGATGTTAGTGGGAAGTAGGTGGTCCGGAGATATTGAAAGATGGTGGAGAGCATTTCTGGGGTGTCGGGTGATCGAGAATCAAGAGCGAGACTTCGAATGCGACTGAGCTCGGAAGGAATTAATGAATTGATCTTGTTCACTTCCTAGATATAAGGTCGCGTTCAAGCTGTATATCGTTTATGGATAACGTGGAGAAACAAACCGAAACCGTCATAGACAAATTCTCGAGAAGGGGTGTGTATCGTGCCACACGCAGAACACAATTATGGTCGACTTTAGGGCACCCGATCACATGCAAACTGCATAGTTCCGGTAATTGCGCGAGTGCAGTCTCTAACACGTCTTCATTGAGGTCGGTGATCATCTACATTTGACCATGGGGATCATGAACGAACAAATTTCACGAGCAGAACAGGCTCACATATAATGTCAAATGCCTCAATGAGCGGCGTAGGCGCATTTGAACCCACTTCGGCAAGATATCTGCCATACTCCACGACCCAGACTGGATTTCCAGCGTCTTGATGCTCGGTAGCGCAAGCAGACTTTCAGACTGCTGTGTTGTAAGATTCGCGTACAAGCACAGTTTCTCCAGTCGTGTCTTGTCACTGATAGAAGGAAAGAAATACGTGACCGCCCCTGACACAGTCGTCTTGAAGGAGCTGAGGTTGTTACATAGTTTGAGAGCCTCCGCGCATTCGTGTATGAATTTAGGATGACTGATCAACCTATTCGCCTTCTGAATTTGTGGGATTGCGAGGATCTCTGCTCAGCGTCATCAAGAACGAATCGAATACACAAAATAGAATGATCGCACCAACATCGCGCACGTATGTACCGAGGTCAGGATGCGCCATGATTGCGCCAAACGGGGTCATAATCTAATAGTTTCGGATATGCCACTGAATTCAACTCAGCATATTTCGATTTTTCGAGAACTAACCTCTGGATAGTTCTTAGCTTGTCTTATGCGAAAAGAGATATTTGCATACAATCGAGGAATCACCGCCTCCAGGAATGTCCGACTGACCAAAGCGACCGACGCGAGACTAGGCCCATGTGGAAGGTACGAGAAGATTTCTTCAAGCACGTCGAGGTTGAGATTGTCAGCGGAAACCATAATGACGAGTGGAAGCAGCAAAGACGCGAAAAAGCAAAATGAAGCGCGAAAGACAACAAGTGTTTTGATTAATGAGAGAAATGCTTGATGCACATTTGTTTGTTTCCAGGGACTCAGTACAAATACAATACGTCACTACTGCACTCCTACGCACATCCACGTTTACGCTCAACCTTTAGTCTGACTTGAATCGTTGTGGTGACAATGACGGAGAAGATGACGGGGGAGGCGATGGAGAGCTCACAGAAGAGAATTTAGCTTTGGCTGCCACTTCTGCAGGCAAGCACGAGAGGAATGTCTTATTGTGTTTCTCCACACTCTCCTTTGTAGGTTCATTAGATCAGCAAGACTCGACGGCTCACGGGATCAACTCACGGTAAAGATTCGGGGCCATTGAGGCATTGAAAGGTTCTCGTCTTCGACATGGCGGCTGTAGATCAGCATATACGGGCCGGCACCCAGGTGCAGGCCCGTTGGATCAGAGAATACAGTTTCTTCAGGAACCTAAGGCCCGGTTAAAACCTACTCGGCACGTGATGAAATGCTTCCAACTGACCTCTGTGACACTGTAGTCTACCGTCTTCCACCATGTACCCTGGTTGTCTTGGACATACGAATATATTTGCTTCCGCCCAGGAAGACCGGTGTGCAAGAGTACGGCGCGAAGGTCGTACTGAACGCGGCATTAGCCGGGATGTAGGTTCAAGAAATCTGGGGCTTACTCGATGTTGTTGCAGCTCTGGAACATTAAAGACATTTGCCACTTCAGTTTGGAGCTTCTCAGTCTTATAATCAATCGCTGTCAAGAAGGATCAGACAGGAGGATCATAAACCGTACGCTGCACTTACCTTCAATTTTTCGTGATATACTAGCGAGCACATTCTGAAGTTTTGCCTTCGTCCTCTTCAGTATCTCTGCCCTTTCAAGGTCCTCTCCTGGTTGGGCGACATTTTCGTAGTAATAAAGAGTCCCCTCTAGATCCTTGATGATATCTCTGTTCTACTTGACCTATCAGGTATAAATCATCGACAATTACCAAGGAAGTACACACATTATGGCGAGTCAACCCCTCTTTCATCCTCGCCAATTCCGAAATCTCATCCAACAGTTTCCTCTCTGTGTTCCGTTTCTGGTTAGCCAGATCCAGGTTCTCAAACAGGAACTGGTCTAAGTATATATGTTTAGGGAACGTGAATGGCTCTGGAGTGTACTTCCCCGCCTGATTCACTAAGCGCCTGAGATGAAAGCAAAAAACGTCCGAAGGTTCTATAATGACGTCGTGCGAGGAGCCTGTATCCGTCCACAGCGACAAAGTACCGGAGAGACAGGAGACGAGATCCGTGAAAGGTGTCGATTCACCTCCAAATTCGATCAGGACCACATGGCTGTCGCTTGGGTTTCTTCGTATTTGACGAGGCATGCGTCTATGTAGCTCAATCCGCCCGTGGGTAAAGTTGAATAGTCGGGGACTGTAGAACCTATCAGTTTTTGGTGTTTCTAGAGAAGGGAAAACCATACGGTTCACCATCCGACTGAATCCTCAGATGGCCCTCAACGATGTCTGCGACCACCTTCAAGAAATCTGGCAAATATAAAGATATAGTGATCTAGTCATCGCGAGTGAAGGAGAACCTACCAGCAGTGGCGTCGGCGACTGCGGTGTGATCGGTCAAAGGTTGTGCTAAAAGCGAAGGCAAGGCATCGGAATCAACAATAGCGGCCAGCTGGGCCAAGTCCAGGTTCACGAAAACTTCCATCAGGTTCCATATAGCTCTCTCTGTGCGGCAAACGTTAGAGGTAATTATGATCAACAGTTGCCAACTTGCCTGGAGAGTCCCGCGGGAGGTCGTGAGGGATGTTGGGCAACTCTATGCTTGCCAAACGTTCCCGAACTTGTGGCACAAAGAACAGAGCTTGTATGAACTGACAGCAACATGAGTCTTGTATATGTTGTTACAAGGACAGCAAACGTACCAATGCAGCATACGCGAGGGTAGGACTATCCGACCTCAAAGCTACAGGTCTGGATACCCAGCAGATAGCACGGAAGGAGCAAACCAAGGATTAGGGGGATAACTGGAGCACTGGTTACCACAAACCTTCCACCTTCACGGACAGTCTCACTGATCGGGAAGAAATCCGATTCATTCGTCGACGCGAAGTCCTCCAGACTCGCCTGGATTGCGTCATTATACGACTTGTCTTCATTCGAAATGCCCGTATTATCCCCTAGTTGCTAATTCCCTCTTCAGGTCGCCCCGTCCCCCGGAAAGCATTACACGCTGTACAAAGGAAAAACGCACGTTGGTAGGTACCATCGCCCAATTCGAATCTGGAGGACGATTGCTCGGCCCAAACGTAGGTTCGTTCTCCAGGGACATGGCCATGGCCCGTTGGAGTTCATCATCCGAGCCTGTAAGGTCAATGACCGTAGTGGATGGTTTGAGGGGTTGTGGCCCGATCTGTTGAACGGCCTGCGAGTACCCTGGAGGTGCAGATGATTGAGTGTCGTTCCAATTATAATCTTCGCCCCTGTCTCCAGAAAGGATAGCATCCGCCGCTCTCTCCACATTGCCCTTGTGTTTGCGGTAGACACGTAGAGCTTCCGTTCGATTCACGTAGTCCCCCATCATCCCGAGGAGGAAATCGACCCGCTCAGTCTCCTCCTGGGTTTCCGGAGGTATGTAAGGCGCTGTTTGCATGTTTGAGTAGGCTCTTGCAAGAGAAAAGAGTATCAAGGGAAGTATAGAAGATAGAATGGATGAATGACAGCGAGCGCCAAGTATGATGCACCCAACAGGCCGTCATCGCTTTGAATTTGATAAAGTTCAGGCGACAACGTGACAACCGAGTCTCGGTCACTTCGGTCACGCAGCAAACACTCGGGCTTCATGTCGGCTTCACAGGCAGAGCTGATACAACTATAACTATATTGAAAACTACATACAAACCCCAGATTTTAACCTTGGCTTTCATATGCATTACTTTTATGCTTGGGCACGAACACCCAAGACTCAGGCGCAGGTCCCAAAAACATCTCTGAAATCTTGATCCAGTCTCGACTATCCCCACTCGAAAGAAGAGTTTCTTCGACACAGGTCGTTAGCCTTTCCACATGGGCTCATTTAGACTATCCACAACTTACCAAGGTCACTACGGCCACGGAAAGCCGGAGCCCGGTCGTTGATTCGCCCAGGCAACTGCTCCAAAAGCCCGATGGGGACGTATCGATACTGGAAAGACAACGCTTCGCACAGGTACCGCCTTGTGGTGTTTACACCGGCAGTATCTGACCCGAAATGACTGCGCAACGTCAGACAAGGAATAGCAAATGAGATCAAGGGACATACTTAAGACCATAATTCACATACTAGTCATCATGTAAGCAAAAGTTTAAACTTGGGAAGGAATTAAGACCACTCACGTCTCGGATGAGATCCAACCGCTCCCGGGCGCTGATGTCCCACTCTCTCCGCTCTTTGATTTCAATGAAAATCCAAGGCTTGATGAGGGCTCCACGCCCTACCATAATGCCGTCAACTTTACTCTGTTCTAGCTTGCTATAGTAGTCATGTGCTGAGAAACAATCTCCTCCACCGAAGATTGGGATAGGAGGGACTGATGGGGTCATCAGGAAGGGACACCTTTCGCATGAAGAATTGTGACGCACGGTCCTCTTCTTCTTCTCGGGCGCGAACAGCTTCGACACATTGTCTGATGTAGTCCCAGTCCGCGAGACGGGTGTATCGTTGTTGCCGGGTCCTGCCATGCAACTGCGAGCAGTCAGTCAAAATTGCCCAGATGATCTGTAAGGCTTACAGTCAAACAAGATGCTCCCCAGTCCACAGCAACCCGAGGCATCAATTTGTGCGCGGTGTTCTTCCCCTCCTTTACACCTGTTCTCAGCTTGACCGTCACTGGTATGTCTCCCAGTGCCTTATTCATCCCAACAAGAATCCTCCCAAGCTTACCGGGAGCATCGATGACTATGGTGTCGATAGCCACCAGTCCGTCAATTAATCAGAAAATCAATCGTGTGGGTGAGGACGTACGAGCAGATCCACTTCCTTGCTTGAATACGAGATCAATAGGGCACCCGCAGTTCACGTCCACGAAATCTACGCCTCCCCCCAGTTCCCTGGCAATAACCTCTGCTGTTGGTACTAGATTCGCAGGCTTGTTACCTGCCACCTGCACTCCAAAAATTTTCTCCGAGGGATGCCGACGGACCAATGACCATTCTTCTTTTGATCCACACAAGAACGAATTGGCCAAACCCACTGGAATGAATGTCAGTAAGGGAGATTGATGACCAATACGAATGGGAAGTCTCACTCTCGCCGCAGGTAATGTCGGCCCCAAGGGACACGCAAAGCCGACGAAATGGCTAGGCACGTCTTCAGTGAATATCGCCGTTCAGTTCAAACCCAACCGCAACATACGAGATTTCCCACTGTCGTCAACGGGGCAAGATCTGCAATCAAAATTTAACAAATCAACATATAAGATATCTAGAGTACACGTCACGTACATGTCTTGCCTGTCCAATGAAGCCTTTTCTTTTCACGGAACCGGACAGGGGTATCAGCGACATCAGCGGGCTGACTGAAGTCCCCTGTTCGTTTTTGAATGAGTTCATCCACAGTTGATAGTACGGGATTTTGTGATGCCGGTGCGGACATGGCGGTATCCAGGTCTTGTTCGGGTTCCGCCACGACGACAGCGTTCCCGTTGGGGACGGACGTCGGCTTTTCCTCTTTATCTTCGGCGCCTTTTAGTTCCTCGAGGTAAGCAGCGGCTACGGGAAGTGGATACTGCTCCACACTTCAGCAAATTCAAGGATGTGACAAAATTTACAATATGACCTTTTTCGTTCGCAACGCATTCCGCACGTCACTACTGACGAAGTTCAACTCGTCGGCAGTGAGCGCAGCCCTCGCTTTCTTGTCCTCGTCTCCTACTAGCGTAATATTGCCAGCGTCATCTGTGCGTACATGTGCGCCAAGGAACCTGCACTTGAAGCCATATCTACAGTAGATTCAATAAGAACGTATTTCCCGTACCCAAACGAGAAACGCATACCTGCATTCACCGGTTTCAGCAAATACCGGACAGACAGTGCCCAGATCTAATGAAGGATGTTTCGGATGTGGGGCTCTAACAGGCCTGTCGAGTTCGATAAAAGGTGCAGAATCTGATATCTCTGAGGTATCAGGTATACGTAGGTCGTGCAATTTCGCAGCGAGGTAAGTGGGAATGTCATGGGCGAATTTACACTTTCTGTCCGTTATGCGCATCAGTTAGTAGTTCAATAGAGTTTCTACCTGAGTTGACACAGAAGAACACTCACACTCCATAATCACACTCGGATCCATTAGCAACCTTCCAACACAAGTCGACTTCATCTCTTGTCTTCCCAAATCTTCGCCCTTTGTTCGCGCCTCGCGTGGCCTTCTTTTCCTCCTTGGTCATATGCTTTCTTTGAGGCCCAGTACTCCTTTGATATCCAGGTTGTCCCTCTCTGTCTCCATCCCCGCGGGTGGAGCTTGTAGCTCCTTCAGCCGCATCATCATCAGGAAGACTATGTGATGTATACGAGATCAAATACCTGTGAGGAATGATGAGAATTTGGTTGAGCCGGAATTACCGCAGTAACTTACTCTGTTTTGACAGGTGCGGTGCCAGGTGGGCATGTAACCTTACCCATGGGTGGTAGTGTAGATGTCGTTCCCGCTGCTGTTGCCATTCCACGAGAACAGTGTATGTAAGTGTCAATTTGCAGCTTGTCAAAAGTCACAACTCAACATTCTCAAAATCTAATCACGATGTTTACGCTTATTGTCCTAAACGTTCCTGGCCTGCGGTTCCCGCGGGATCGGACCGGCCCACGCACTTCTCGACAACCTGACATCGACGATGCCTTGTCCACTGTCATTATTAATCACGACCCTAAAGCCAACTCCAAGGCGCAGTCCCTGGGGCCATTCCAATGTCATGCCTGCTATCACGATTGTCAAGATTGATTGAGCTAGATTGGGGTAATTACATCCACGTCCACTACGGATCATTGTTTTGTTGTTCATTAAGCTAAAGTGACGTGAAACCAGTAGAGAATTGCGAAACCTTCATGATAAATCCTTAGACACGAGCTCAGACACGCCACACAGACGCCCACACCCTTTTAGACTACTGAATTTTGGAGTTCCTGACCACAGCTCGACAAGCCGCCTGGCCCTGACGATTGCGATAAAAGAGCACATCACCTGTCAAGATACATATCCGGTCAATGTCATGTCATTATATAGCCTCCGAACAATGATGAAAGCATACCTTCATCTTCAACAAACTGGCAGAAATTGTAGTTCCGCCACAATGCCTTGAAGGCTGGTGTATCATCAGAGACATAATACTCGCCGATGAACGCCTTCAGATACTGTGTCGCCTCGGGGGCATGGTAGAACGGCATTTTCGGGAAAAACTAGTTATGAAGCGGCTCAGCAAAGCCGATCATCAGGACCAGACCGCCAAGCCTGGAGCGGAAGAATCAACGTACGTGATGGATCACATGAAAATGCGCAACGTCGTGCAAGAAAAACCTTCCTTGCCAGCCTAGAATTGGCCTGTCGACAGTTGCTGCAGCGCCGCGCTGGAAGTTCCACTCTTTTCCGCGGTAATGGGGCGTCACAGGGTCGGTATGATGAAGATATGTAATCATGATAACTAGATATGAAAGTTTAAGCAGTGCTCTGAGTCGACAAGAAGTGCTTACACCAGTGGGACACCAAGAGCCAAGGAATGCCATAGTACTTGATCACAGTCGCAGTACCGAAAAGTTTACTTGCGTGTGAGACCGCCCACACCATGAAGGCAATGCCAAGATTCGATATCAACACTGCATTTCGCTGCGCAGGTGTAAATAAAACAGAATTCGCTGTCACAGCCGTAGAAGTTCAGAAGATCATCGTAGGAGATCAGTTATCCTGCGAATCATGTTCTACTCACGATTAAAATGATTAGTCCATCTTGGATATGTTTTCTGTCCTGATACATTGAAAACTGCGAGAATTGAAGACCAATTAACGTCAATCCCTTGGTGCAACGAAATTTTCACTCACGGAGGTAGGCGGGGAAAGCCAAGAGTTGCTGCCGAATCAACATGAATAGGGTATAGATGGGCGTATCTCCGAGAACCTCGTCGTAGTCTACTCCCTCCTTCGGGAGCCCAAGGTCGGAACGCGTCTTTGGCACGTAGACCTCGTCTCTCTCCATGGAGCCATGGTTGCTGTGATGGCGGTGGTGGGAAATCTTCCAGCTAAAGTATGGAGTCCATAAGAATGTATGTGTCACCTAATGACAGAACATCAGTCAAAAGTTAGTGGCAGGACTGTCCGAGATGCAAGCGACGGAGACCCACAAATCCAATAATGTCGTTGACAACTTTGTGATCGGAAAAAGCGCCATGTCCACACTTGAAGTGAGAGCCATCAGTACATTCATTGCGCTATTACGGGAACTTATTCAATTACCTCGTGTCCAATGACCCAAATGCCAGTGAAAATGAGCCCCTGAAACCACCAACTTGAGATAATGAGTTGTCAGTATGAGAACGATAAGGCAGAAAGCGTGAGACCTACTAAATGCACCAAGCACCCCACCTAACAACTTCCGAGAGAAAGGGGGTAAGGTATCGCATAGTTCTTGGGTCCCCAAACAGTGGGTCTATGCGAAGGGCTAGAGACCATGCTGCAGCTGCCAGCAAGAGGTCGCGGACAAAGAAGTAAAGCCCTCTCCGCGTATCTCGCACGAAGTATTTCGCGGGAATGGCAGCTCGAATGTCCTTTAAGGTCCTATGTCGGAAAGTGAATCGTCGCTTTCTCTCACTTCACGAGAAGCAACACACCATTGCATCGGAGTAAAGACAGGAAGGTCATCTTCGTTGTACTTGGTCTGAAGTTGAGACATGAAAGGTGTGTTGCTGGCGTCCATATTGCAAAGGCATATTTATGCATTCGGAAGACTGCCTATGATCTCGCGCGAAAGATCTAGTGTGATAATTTGCCCCGGAAGGTGTGCTCCTTGCATGTAGTCCATCAAGGCATATAAACATAGCCGGAACTCAATGCATATCAAAGAGAACGTTTAGGTGTTAAGCCGTTCCTAGGGTGAACGGAGATATCGTGCTTACAGAGTACCGGTGTGAGTATGTGCGTCCAAGAAGTTGGCGCTTGGGACCCCAACCACCGCCCGAGGGGCCAAGCGCAAAGCAGTCTTACATTCAAATTGTCAACCCGTGAATGGCAGTCACCACCGAACTTGCGTTCATCCTTAGTGCTGGTACCTACACCCCAACAAGTAGTGAGTTGCGTGACATTCATCGGTGAAATGTCTGAGCCGAGGAGGAAGCACGCTCAAAATTTTTCCGTGCGACAAGAGCATAACCGGAGAGTAAGATATTGGCCAACGGCCAATCGAGCTGTAAACTGCGACGAGTTCGCCGCGACGAAAATTACAAAATGACAGGAAGAGAGTCGCCATCGAAGCACGAATCACCTGTATGCAGAAAACGAGATCGACATGTGGTCCGTTCGGTTACTGGCAGGAAGTGTTTGAAGGCGAGGAAGCGTAGAGGTGCCAGCACTTGGAGATCGAAGCTTCGATTTACGAAGGAGTTCCCGCTGTCCGAGACCAGGGCTTCCTCCCCATTGTTCGCATGTGGAAGAGCCACACTGGCACGGAGACGAGGGTCAGGAACTTGACCTGACACTGCGCAAACCCTCTTTACCAAAATGACTGCAAAATGAACAAGGTGCGATCGCTGAGTTTGCGGTCTGCGTGCTTGATTTACCCATGATACACACGCTATCCATATCAACACCTCGAGTGACAAGCTTTCCGAGAAGATTTTAGCGGAAGAACGAGCATGCAAATCCAGAGAGCGAGGGAATGTCGTTTTCGTCTGACGGTAGAGTTACAGTGTCATTTCTTCTCAAAGTCATGTCCCGAAATCTCCCTGAATTACGAAACTCCTCGAAAACAGGCAGAGTCATGCCTCTTTGGCTCCACCGCGAGCTTGAACGCATCTAGCTTCGCTTTGCCCAGAGTAGGTAGCCAGCTATAACCGGTTGTCATGGCCAGTACGTAGCTACAATTCTTTGTGCTGTACGGCAGACTACTGGGTATTGTACGTGGCGGATCAGCATCACTATGAACGAACCTAAATTGTGTAGCTCTACATGGGGGCAGAAAACTATCGGGTCGGATTGTATTTTACGCCGATGGTTTTGAAATTAAGGACTAGGCTGAAGGTCGCGAATCAGCAAGAGGCAATGTGTGGAGTGCGAAGCCACATACCCGAAAGCCGGGCGGGGGTGTTCGGGGTCCTGAAGGTGATTGTGACGACGTCCGGGAATACGGGCACAAGTTTAACATTAGGACACCTGAATCTGTATCATCCATAACAGCAACGTTTGACAACCTTCAGACCCACAAGGTAATCATTACCGCATTCTCTCACTCCAAGAAATACAGATCCCATCTGGACTGCCAGAGATCTCGCCTCGTTCAAAGACATGTCTACAGGTATATCGCAACTAGCGTATATAAGTTTGGCCATGGTCCTCGCTAGGATGATGGTTCAGCAGTCTTGCCCGTCCCAATCGCATTTGCTTGAGTATCGACATCCCCCGATATCATGTTCCTTTACTCCCTCTTCAAGGATTCACCTGAGTACGAAGAAAGGAAACGCACCTCCTTTCGCCCCCCAAAGGCAAGTTTTCCACTTTCTTTCTTTCTGTCCCTCGTTTGTTGACTCAGCCTTCAGGTCACCGTCGCGGATATTCGCTCGGCCATTCCTAGACACCTCTATGAGAAATCCACCCTAAAGGGTTCTTATTACTTTTGCCGTGATATCCTCTGCGTTCTAGTCCTTTACAACCTAGCAGCAAGGATAGATGACTTTGTGTCTGGCGTCTCCTCTTCTCTTCCAGCGGGACAGCTGACTCCTACGGCTCAGCGAGCCCTGCTTACCGCCATCAAATGGATCTCTTGGGGTCTCTATTTTCACTGGCAAGGGATCGCCTTCGCTGGCCTATGGTGCCTAGGGCACGAAGCGGGACATGGGACTTTGTCCAACTATTCTTGGGTCAACACATTTTTTGGTTTTACCTTGCACACGGTAAGCGTTAACACCAACCCCTTAATGTCACCACCTGACACAACAGTGCACTGATACGACCTACCTGTAGTTCCTCTTGATCCCTTACTTTTCATGGCGGTCAACCCATCACGCTCACCACGTGAGTTTCATTTGCTTCTTATCCCTAGCTTCCCGTAACCATCGCAAGAAATGGTCTCATGAGTATGTTGGAGCGGTGTTCACACACTTACATACCCGGGGACCTAGCCGGCTCTTCATGCCTCTAACACCGGAGTCTCATCCCACCCCGCTCAGGTCTCTAACGAAGTTCGGAGATTGATACTAACGATTCTCTGACAATTGACAGAAAGCAACGATGTCCATGGAACGCGACGAGAACTACGTGCCCCGAACGCGATCCGACTACAAGCTACCGCCACAGGGGAAAGCGCACACTGCGGATTACGAGGAGATCTTTGAGGAGATGCCGTTATTCACACTGGGTAGAATGGTGTTGATGCAGCTCCTCGGAATGCAATCGTACTTGCTCCGCAACTCCATGGGGTCTCCCATGTACCCCCCTGGCGCAAATGTACGGAAATATTGTTGTGGCAATCTCTGCGCCTCACAACTGATGGTTCTGACACCTCACAGCACTTCAGTCCTTCATCACCCCTATTCAAATCGCACGAACGGCGCGGAATTATTGCCTCAGACATCGGACTCTGCATCATGGCCTGCCTTCTCGGTATCTTCTACAACAAAGTCGGCTTTGCAGCCTTTTTCCGGTTTTATCTCGTGCCTTACCTCGTCAGTTACTCTCTCCTGCTTTCGCACTCACAATCTGACGATGTCAACTGATCTTAGCTCGCCAATCACTGTAAGCTTTTCGAACCTCGTGCCCGATAACCGCCATAGACCCTGAAGCTTGGCTCACTATTTCTTTTCTATAGGGATCGTTATGCTCACGTACCTGCACCACTCTGATCCCACTATCCCGCATTATCGCAGCAAGGAGTGGACTTTCCTTCGAGGGGCGCTCGCCACCGTCGACAGACCCTTCCTCGGCTGGGTCGGCCGCTACTTCCTCCACAACGTTTCTCATGATCATGTAAGTGCCATGCTCTTCTGACTGTTTCCTCTCGACCATCCTTCTTCGTCTCCCTGATGTGTTTTTTTTTTTGAATCGTTATCTCCTTTTTCCTTTGAATTGTGCGTGCGGATACGTGTGGAGACGTTGCCACTCGCATCTCGCATGTTCCTTCAGCCTAACTGCCATTCCGCTCTGATACTCATGTTCTTGATTAACACGCTTTAGATCGCCCATCACACCAACTCGACTATTCCTTTTTGTGCGTATCCTGATTTTATAACCCCGTTTGAAGAAAAACAAACCTGACACACTTCTATTTGTGCCTTCTTGACCCCTTGATAATGATGCCGTGCGGACAAAAATAACATCGCGCCTTCGCTCCCGATGCCCATCTTCAGACAACCTACCACAAGTAACCAAGATCATTAAATCTGTTCTCGGGAACGACTACAACTACGATTCCACCGTAAGCACTTCTTTCTCAACTACCCTGCTTCCACCTCCTGCCCTTTTTCCTATTTTTGTCCGGCTCCTCAAGTTGAGTCGAGAGCTCATTCCGACCATTCTCGGAGCCTTCCACGAGTCCATATTTATCCGCCAATAACTCTCCCTTCGTCTTCGATTTCCACACGCATACGCATGATCTGACCTATCACTCACTCCTCCCTTCTCTCCAAAAAATAATAACCTATAGAATACCTTTCGGGCGCTCTATCGCACGTTCACGCAATGCTGTTTCATTGAAGACGATGGCGATATCGTGTTCTATAAAAATAGGAAAGGGGAGGCGGCGAGGGTCTTGGCTGATGATATCGATATTAATGATTATTCCCGATCTTCGTCGGGGACATCAGCTCAGGTGGAAGTCAGGTTGTGAGCTAGGGCCTTGGATGATGGATGTGTTCGACGTGGAACCCTGAACTGTGAAATACTGGCGATTTGGAGGTAACCCTGTGTTCTCTCAGGTGCACTCGGCAGCGGACGAAATAATCTCTTGTATTGTATAATGTTACTTGTATATCATAATTAATTCACGAAACCAGTTTCTGTGTATTGGGTTGGCTCATGGGGTTCAATACATCACCTAGCGAGTCGTGCGCGTGGGTGGACCTTGTTGTGCTGTGTAACCAAAAACGTGGGCAGTTTGCATTTGACAGCACCTACGTAATGAATGACAGTTATAAGCGACAGCTTCATCGATGCAATACTGATACAATGCTGAGCGCTG